>JBBBVM010000225.1:0-189011 GCA_037355625.1 Petunia x hybrida
AGTCAAAAGGACTCAATAAGTGGGGCAGACTAGCCACCTCAAAGAATAGGATAGCTAGCCAGGGAGAAGAAACAGATAAACCAAATTCCTTTTATTTAAATTACAAAAAGGCAGAGCCAGATAATAACTAGAAACACGTATGAAACCTTAAACTCAGCCAGGAATACGAGCCAGAACATATCAACAAATAAGCAATGCACGTATGAGCAGAACAGTAGTTATGTACCACAAGTCTACGCAATGGTATGAAAATGAAATGAAATGAGATGAAATGAAATGAAATCTGATTCAAAGGGTCACATGTGCCCGTCCTCCCATCTCGAAGCGGAATACTCCTGCATTCGAGGGGAATCCAATCTGATAACCAACTGGAGCGGAATACTCCTGCTCCTGGGGCGGAATACTCCTGCACCCGATATAATATAAACCAGAGGCGGAATACTCCTGCACTCTCTTGGGGCGGAATACTCCTGCACCCGATATAATACAATGGAGCGGAATACTCCTGCTCCTGGGGCGGAATACTCCTGCCCTCAATATGATACAATAGAGCGGAATACTCCTGCTCCTGGGGCGGAATACTCCTGCCCTCAATATGATACAATGGAGCGGAATACTTCTGCTCCTGGGGCGGAATACTCCTGCACCCAATATGATATGCAATGTAATGCATATGAATGACATATAATGCATATAAATGCAATGTAGTGCAATAATAAACTTTCACCGGCGCTGGACTCTCATCGACAGCCGGGAAGTAGATGACAACTTACAGCCAGGGTACAATGCTCAGATCCTCATAGCAATACCAACAATAGGACATAACATATAATATACAATGTAAATCCAAAGCTAAGGCGTAATGAGTACGCCTATTGGCAGCTACACACGTAAGGAACACGTGGTAGAAAATCTACGAGGCCAGGTGCCTCCAAAGAAATGGATATAAACACTTACCTCGTTCCGAAGTTAACACTGCTACCCAACAACCGCTTTATTCTCTGAATTCATTGCCAAACGATCCTACTGAATGTTTCAGGGTGAAAATTCTACTTTTCTCCGGCCCCTTTTCCTATTTTCCGGTATTTTTTCTTCAGCACGTTTTTCATTTTTCTTGTCTCATGTCTCTCGTTTTTGTTTTAAGCTTAAGGTGAAGATACAGATATATATGTTTAGCCACCGCCATGCAAACCCTTTTTCTTTCAAAGGTTTTGTCTTTTTTTTGTCTTTTTCTTCTTCTTTTTTTTTTCTTTTTCTTTTAAAACTCGCTATTACGGTAAAAATTAAAACAGTACCCTACGATATTTGAAATAATCCCAACTTTTGCATACAA
Source organism: Petunia x hybrida (assembly GCA_037355625.1). Classification (NCBI taxonomy): domain Eukaryota; kingdom Viridiplantae; phylum Streptophyta; class Magnoliopsida; order Solanales; family Solanaceae; genus Petunia; species Petunia x hybrida. Next base: position 1,334 of record JBBBVM010000225.1, read on the forward strand.
GTTATACAAAATATATGTAATATACTCGCGAAGGCGGATCTCAAATTAAACTCCCGAAACTCAAGATGCGAATTTAAATGAAAGAAGTCAAATTATTTAACTTTCGGCATTTTAGCGGAAACTAGCCGAACAACATCGAAATTCACTTTCGAAAGTTCACAAAAATCGCAAATAATCATATGAACCTAACGGCGCTTTCGGATTTCGAATCGGAGCTCATTCGGCAAAAACCGAGCTCGAAAATCTCCTTTTAATATTAATCGCCAATAAAAACTGAAACCTTCTTCCGATGCCTATCAAACGAGGTCTGATTTAGCTCAAACTTTACAGACAGGTTCTAATGGACATTACGAATATTTTAAAATTATCGGCACGCCAATCGGAGTCCTAACTTTCGAAACGACTGACCGAGGTCGTTTCATTCTCCTTCACTTAAACTCTCGTTCGTCCTCGAACGAGCCTAAATCTAAAGCAACATTTACGCAGATAACAAGTGAACTTGCACAACCTTCATAAACTACTCCACGGACATTATCTCATAATTACAGAATCAGAGTTATAACACGCACATCAAACTCTTGGATAAAAACATAGCTGGATAATATGATAACGTCATTGCCCAGCTTATTCTGACTAAACTGATCCTTCCTCGATCACGAGAGGAGAGTCCTACATTTTCGAAACAAAGATACACAAAATTTGAATAGGTTAACATGATTCAGGCGATAATCACCTTTTCGATATACCTTTCGATATAAAACAGGTCGATGGAACTAAGAATTAGCTCACGCTTGATATAATAGGGGAAGATTTTGAAGTACCTTGTCACTACACACTCTAGAAGATTTGATGCAAGCCATATTATTTTTACGAACGCACTATGCAACATCTCAGTTGATCTTAGTGTTGTTCCGTAAGCTCCTCGTGGGAATGTAGTTACTCATATTCTAATGTATGCCAAAGGCTTATCTGAACAGGGTCTATCGTATAAGGATAAGGATCATGCAACTACTACTGGATAGTATGATGCAGACCAGGAATGATCTTCAGACCGAACATCTACTTCAGGGTATTGTCTTTGGATTGGAAATATTATAACTTGAAAAAGTGCAAATAAAAGAGACATGTAGTTGGATCTTCATCTGAGGCAGAATACCAGCAATAAAGTTGATTACATGTACATTTATAATGCTAAAGTAACTTCTCAAAGAGTTGAGGTGTGATAAAGATATATGATGGATTGTCGACAAGCTGCACTAAACCTTTAACTCTAAATTTCCATGAAGTAAAACAGCGTCAGTATGAGGATCCACTTCTAGTTGAATACAGACAGATAGCCAGAAGAAAACCGGAGTCACCATACAGGATTACTACTGACAGTGTTCTCATGTATAAAGATAGACTTTGTGTTCCTGATGTTGCAAATTTACATGGACAGATTATGATAGAGGCACATTATTCCAAATACACTGTTCATCCAAGTTCGACTAAGATATACCATGATCTTAAGAAGATTTATTGGTGGGACGGAATGAAGTGTGACATAGCAGAATTTGTGGCTCAGTGTTCTAATTGTCAGCAAGTTAAAGTCGTGTCATCTTTCCAGACTTTATGCTTTCAGCAGATAGGTACGTATATACGATCAGGTTGCCAGCTTATCTCTATCATTAATAGATTATTAGTTGGTTTAGCAATGATCGACACTCATTGCAGATTTCTACCGTGGCCTTACTTTGGGTCGTGAGAAAAGTGGTATCAACACCTCAGAGATTTAATATTACCATTCAGTATTTAGAGGAAGACTCCTCCACTTAAAGCACAAACTCATGCAGCCATTTAAATAGGAATAACCATCCTCACACAGTCTGCTGGACCAAAGAAGATTTAGCTAAAAGCTGAATGTAGGCAGACCTAAGCTACCAACCACCCTTTCGAGTTGCCAAACAGCTGCAACTCTCAAGTTCACAACTCCATACATTTGCCGTAAACACCACCGCCCGATGGATGGTACTTCTATATAAAAATTTCGGCAGAGTTTCCCCTAGAACTGGATGATCCGCAAAAACAGAACCAGCACTATACTATACATGGGAATGGATACCCGGATAAACTGATATCCAAAAAAATAATATGCTTACCCAGCTACAATAACACGTACTCTAGCTCAACACAGGGAACATCACAAGCGGCTACCAATCTCCCAAGCTCACTAGTGCCGGACGAAGAAGAAATGGAAATGGATCGAGGATAGAAATAATTAGAACTTCGAGAAGCTCATCTTCTTATTTACTTGGCCACCAGAGCTAGATTACTTCCGCGTTAAGCTAGCCAAAGAACCGCAATTGAAGAAATAGACATTAAATAAGCTTTATGGAACAACACCCATGCCAATTTAGCCTTCTCATAAGAAGAGAACTCCAACAATTTATCGGTAAACTCTTTTATAACAGAGAGAAGCTCATAGAATAACATGACGTTACTAACATTTCGAACCAAGAGGAGACGCGTAGATCGAGTATTACTTACTAACCACTTTACGCTGGAAGAAACAAAATAATAACACTTACTGATGGTGAAGAATTAGGATCCCATTATCCTACCAACACGAAATTCTGAGAAGAGATGTAAACTGATTTGACATAATAACAAAAGGTGGAACAACAAGATGCCATACAGACCATACCGATACTCACTTACAAATCTCTCCCATTTAAACCAGATAAACGAGTAGGGTCATCATAAATGCCAGGAATCAATAATATCAGAAGCTCATCCCTCTACCGCAACCGATTCTTAATAGAAACGACATCCCAGGAAACCATCGAAACATGATAAGACACGCCATTTCCAGATCGATCGAAAAATCAAATCTTACTCACATCTAAGAGAAGAAGAAATCTCAGGGTCTACTATATCGGATACCTCAGCATCCCGCCAGACAAGCAGTTCAAATAACTGCCTCTGCAGCTGAGTTGGGCAGCCACCCTGATAATTACTTCCAAAAGAATCACTACCACCACACTCTCGACCTCTACTGGATGGTGGCATCTCTGTGGCTGATTGAGATCTAAATAAAATCCCCTGCGACTGTGCAGGTGCCTGATGTCAAGAGAAAGGACGACTGCCTACTTTCCGGAGCAAGGAAAAACTCCTCAAAGGATAATCAGACTCACGACAATGATAACACCTTTTCGCTGGACAAATTGTTGATAGCTGTAAAGGAAAGACTGAATCTGATCTTGACGAACTACTTGCGCACTCTGAGAATCACGCGCCACAAGCTAAGACAACCTGGGAAGTAACTCCCTAAAATAATCAGAACTCTTACCTCCAAAGGGGGGTATGGTACCCACCAGGGCTGTGGGATCTGTCGCTCTCCCACTCTAACTCTTCCCGCTCTAACTTATGCTATGCCTAATACCTCTGAGCAATATCAACAAAAACATCAAATGAAGTCCTGACCTCAATTTCTCGAGCCATCTGGGATCTCAAGTAAGGAGAAAGGTCAAGAACAAATCTTTGAACATTCTCGAAAGGTTCATGGACTAGTTCTAGTACATATCTAGCCATTCTATAGAATTCATACTCATATTCTGGAACACCAACAGGCTAACCGACAGGCTACCCTGTCCAATCCACTCAAACTGGCAACACTTCTCATCTCGGTCGCTGCTCGAAAGGAATTTTTCCATGAATCTAGAAGAAAAATCGAACCAAATTAGCTAATAAGAGAACAGTTCACCAATCCCGGGCTGGACCTTGAAACTGGAAAGAAGAATAATCAACACCATACCGCTCGATATAATCAAGAGCCTGAAGGATACACTGCATCATTTTATTTTAAAAAGAATCACGAGGTTTATCTGATGCATTGCTTAAGAATATCGGAAGGTTCAACAGCGTAAAATAATGCAACCTCTTTAGGCACTCGGACCGAACTGATACCTCGGCTGGCTAACCAGCCAGAATAATTAGAGGTACAACACATACTACCTCCGAAATATAATTTACTGCAGCAATATCAAGAACTAGAATAGAAGCTCCCTGAGATTGAACATCCGCATCTGCATCTGAGACAACCTGATAAGCTGCCTAGCAAATAATAGGTTTTTGCGGTATCTGCGTCGCCAAGATTCTCGTAAAGCATCGTAGAGAGCCAAGGAAACCAAAAGGCCCTATTCTCTTGCCAATCGCGAGCCCGTACATCCGTAACTAGATCGTCGGCACGATAAAAAACTCTCGCGACTTCGTCAATGCTAGCCCTTGCCTAGACTGCTTCGTCTTGAACTCATACTGTTTACTGATTCATTGCACGAAGGTTCACAATTACCACGAAAGAATTAACAAAAATACTTTTGAATCCTAGACCGACGCACGATCAAAAATGAAGGAAGTGAAACTTCCTAAGTGCCATCATAGCCTCTCGTAGATAAGTACGGACGTCTACGTACCCATCAGCGAGACTCTACTAGACACTGTCTTAGTCTGGATAGACTCTAAACTAGGCTCTGATACCAATTGACACGACCCGAAATCCGGTTAAGCCGTGCGGGCACCCGACATCCTTCCCTAGACCCGTCGGGCGAACCCTTACCAATTAAATTAGGAAAATAAATATAATTCAATTCATTAATAAGAACAAGACTTAAAAAAAATACTGACATACTGATACCTCTAAGCTGTACAAAAGAAACTACAGCTGACTACCCAACATACTAGGTTTAGGGTTATCCAGACTAGACATCTAAGAATACAAAAGAAGACAAATACCTCCTGAAGGGAGCAGAATGCAACTGAAATAATAAACAATAAACTGGTGGCCATCCGGAATAAAGCTGGCTCACCCTGACAGCTGAAGTCGTCTTCGCTCCTGAACAACGTGGCGAACTCAATCCTGGAGCGAACCTGCCGAAACGAAATAGATAGACAAGAAACAAACCACAGCAAGGGTGAGTCAAAAGGACTCAATAAGTGGGGCAGACTAGCCACCTCAAAGAATAGGATAGCTAGCCAGGGAGAAGAAACAGATAAACCAAATTCCTTTTATTTAAATTACAAAAAGGCAGAGCCAGATAATAACTAGAAACACGTATGAAACCTTAAACTCAGCCAGGAATACGAGCCAGAACATATCAACAAATAAGCAATGCACGTATGAGCAGAACAGTAGTTATGTACCACAAGTCTACGCAATGGTATGAAAATGAAATGAAATGAGATGAAATGAAATGAAATCTGATTCAAAGGGTCACATGTGCCCGTCCTCCCATCTCGAAGCGGAATACTCCTGCATTCGAGGGGAATCCAATCTGATAACCAACTGGAGCGGAATACTCCTGCTCCTGGGGCGGAATACTCCTGCACCCGATATAATATAAACTAGAGGCGGAATACTCCTGCACTCTCTTGGGGCGGAATACTTATGCACCCGATATAATACAATGGAGCGGAATACTCCTGCTCCTGGGGCGGAATACTCCTGCCCTCAATATGATACAATAGAGCGGAATACTCCTGCTCCTGGGGCGGAATACTCCTGCCCTCAATATGATACAATGGAGCGGAATACTTCTGCTCCTGGGGCGGAATACTCCTGCACCCAATATGATATGCAATGTAATGCATATGAATGACATATAATGCATATAAATGCAATGTAATGCAATAATAAACTTTCACCGGCGCTGGACTCTCATCGACAGCCGGGAAGTAGATGACAACTTACAGCCAGGGTACAATGCTCAGATCCTCATAGCAATACCAACAATAGGACATAACATATAATATACAATGTAAATCCAAAGCTAAGGCGTAATGAGTACGCCTATTGGCAGCTACACACGTAAGGAACACGTGGTAGAAAATCTACGAGGCCAGGTGCCTCCAAAGAAATGGATATAAACACTTACCTCGTTCCGAAGTTAACACTGCTACCCAACAACCGCTTTATTCTCTGAATTCATTGCCAAACGATCCTACTGAATGTTTCAGGGTGAAAATTCTACTTTTCTCCGGCCCCTTTTCCTATTTTCCGGTATTTTTTCTTCAGCACGTTTTTCATTTTTCTTGTCTCATGTCTCTCGTTTTTGTTTTAAGCTTAAGGTGAAGATACAGATATATATGTTTAGCCACCGCCATGCAAACCCTTTTTCTTTGAACCCTTTTTCTTTCAAAGGTTTTGTCTTTTTTTTGTCTTTTTCTTCTTCTTTTTTTTTTCTTTTTCTTTTAAAACTCGCTATTACGGTAAAAATTAAAACAGTACCCTACGATATTTGAAATAATCCCAACTTTTGCATACAAGTTATACAAAATATATGTAATATACTCGCGAAGGCGGATCTCAAATCAAACTCCCGAAACTCAAGATGCGAATTTAAATGAAAAGAAGTCAAATTATTTAACTTTCGGCATTTTAGCGGAAACTAGCCGAACAACATCGAAATTCACTTTCGAAAGTTCACAAAAATCGCAAATAATCATATGAACCTAACGGCGCTTTCGGATTTCGAATCGGAGCTCATTCGGCAAAAACCGAGCTCGAAAATCTCCTTTTAATATTAATCGCCAATAAAAACTGAAACCTTCTTTCGATGCCTATCAAACGAGGTCTGATTTAGCTCAAATTTTACAAACAGGTTCTAATGGACATTACGAATATTTTAAAATTATCGGCACGCCAATCGGAGTCCTAACTTTCGAAACGACTGACCGAGGTCGTTTCAATGTGTCCACTGACGCGGACCCCATGTATCCACCGACATGGATCCTATGCTTCTCAAATTGATATCATGTCTACAGACGCATACCCTATATATCCACCGACATGGATCCTATGCTTCTCAAAGTGATGTCATGTCCACCACTGCGGACCCTGTATATCCACCGACACATGGATTCTATACTTCTCAAATTTATATCATGTCCACCGCTGCGGACCCTATACATCCACCGACATGGATCCTATGCTTGTCATATCCACCGATGCAAACCCTATATATCCACCGACATTGATTCTACACTTCTCAAATTGATGTCATGTCCACCGCTGCGGACCCTGTATATCCACCGACATGGATTCTATACTTCTCAAATGTATATCGTGTCCACCGCTGCGGACCCTGTGTATCCACCGACATGGATTCTATGCTTGTCATGTCCACTGATGCAGACCGTATATATCCACCGACATGGATTCTACACTTCTCAAATTGATGTCATGTCCATCGCTGCGGACCCTGTATATCCACCGACATGGATTCTATGCTTGTCATGTCCACCGATGCAGACCCTATACAGCCACCGACATGGATTCTATACTTCTCAAATTGATGTCATGTCCACCGCTGCGGACCCTATATATCCAGCGATGCGGATCCTATGCTTCTCCAAAAGATGTCTTGTCCAAAGACGCGGACCTTACACTGTTGTCATTGCTGTCATGTTCACCACTGCGAACCCTATATATCCGCCGACGCAGATTCTATGCTTCTCAAATTGATGTCGTGTCCACAGATGCGGACCCTATATATCCGCCGACGCAGATTCTATGCTCTGATAATCTGATAGATTTTGCTTTGCAAGAGTTGTTAGGTATACTCGGTACCTGTGTAAACCTGCGATCAAAGAAAATTTGTGAGTATTTTGGGGGGAGGAGGTTGACTTGCGCATTCGCTGTAATTTGCTTTGCTGCCGCATCTTGCGTGTTTGTCTTCTTTATAATGTCTCTCTTTTCGAGTGTCAAATCTTAGTCGTGCCGTGGGCAAAAAGGGAGAATGAAAAGGGATATGCATGTGTTTTGTGAAAATTATTTTTAAAGGGTAATGCAAATTTGTTCCATTGAATCATAGACTGCGACGTGTTGTTTGGACATAATCTCCTCTATGTCCATTTGCTGTTCAAAGATCTTTCATCTTGAAATTTTGAGGGAAGCTCAAAATTTCTGCCCCAGTGTGCTGCTCGTATTCTCTAGAATTTTTGAGGTCCCTCAAAAATTCTGCCCCAGTGTATTATAATGTACTCTTTGAATTTTTTGAGGGTTAACTCAAAAAATTCTGCCCCAGTGTCCAATTAAATTCTCTTATAATGTGACCGTGCCTTGGGTAGGCTGCCTACGTATCCCCTTTTGGTAATCAGGTCGCTACGTAGTTCAAATCCAAAAAGGATGAATGTTGCTTGAGTCGTAATATCTCTTGATTGTATCTCAGTAAAGGATCTTGTTACTTTTATTTCAATTTAGAGAATTCCACTTTAGGATCAACTGTCTTGCTCTAACTTCCTGGATAAATGCCTTTGCAATGTTATTGCTTGTTGTATTTATACTTCACTATCTATCAGCGTCACTTGCTCGAGTATGCTTTTGATCCATTCAGGATTGTCTAATTCTGCTTCTTATATGTATTTCTAATGTTTCACCTTGGATTGTAAGTCATCTTCCTCAATATGTTCTTGTCTCAGTTGTCTGCTATAAGATTTCCACAATTAACTATGAAGTTCCTTGAATGTCCTCTGTCGAATCACCGTAGTCTGGCTTGTACTCATCGTTTTGGATTGCTTCCTCGCATCACAGTCGCAGATTCAATGGAATTAAAATAATTTTACTGATAGTGAATGATGCATACTTAAAGTGCATAATTTCGGATTCAACTTTCTGGATGTTCAAATCGTCAGTATGCTTTTCAGGAACTTAATAACATTCTTCCATGAATAGCTCCTTTAGACCGGTCAGCTCATCTTCACTACCGTGAACACCTTCGGCAAGTCCTTCTCCCTTGAGAGTTTTCATGCAGCTTGAAAAGATGGATGCTTGTTTCAGAGTTGGAATAAACTGCTCTAGTGAATGATAACCTCTTGTATCTTTTGTAATACTTTTTCCTTTGCAAACCAAGACGTACCCCATGCCAAACTCGTGTTTATCAAACACTGTTTTTGCTTTTATAATCGTGCCTTCCAGATTGCACTCTTCGCCGAAGTCAATCATATTCACCTTCTCTTCTCCATGATTAGGTAGTGGATTATTGTGCACATTTGGTGTCTTCAAGTGAATGACCTTTTCATCTATTAGGTCTTGAATCTTATCTTTCAATTCAAAACATCTCTCTGTCTCATGCCCCGGCCCACCTGAGTGGTATGAACACCTTTTGCTGTAATCAATGTATGGTGAAGGATTGTCTGGCACCTTTTGAGGGATTGGGACAATAAGCCCAGCAGCTCTCAATCTCTCGAACAATTGGGTGTGAGATTCAGCTAATACAGTGTAGTTTTTTTTGGGTCTTTTGTTTGCCTCAGGGCGAGGCCTAGGAGGGTATGGTGATGCATTTCGGTAGTTGGTTTGAGTATTTTGCTGGTATGATGGGCGGCTTGGTGCTGGGGTGTGGAATATAGGCCGAGTGGGTTGAGTGTTGTAAACGGGATATTCAGGTGGTATGTGATGGTATGGTGGTGGTGTTTGGTAGTAGTGGGTTAAAGCAGAGTCTTGAATGGTTGCAGCAAAAGAGACTTCGTCTTTCTTCTTTTTGCAGAGACTCACATTTCCTGACTGGATAGCCTTATTAGTAGCTTGTAGTACAGCTAGGCTGATAATCCTTCCACTTTTCAGTCCTTCTTCTACGTCATCTCCCATCAACACTACATCAGCAAACTTCTAATTTTTCATATGCAGCAGCTTATCGTAATAAACGTCCTCTTGAATGCGGATGAATATGTTCACTATTTCCCTTTCATCCATAGCGGGTTGCACCTTGGCAGCTTCTGCTCTCCACCTCGTAGCATATTCTCTAAACGTCTCTGTGGGTTTCTTTTTCAACTTTTCCAAGTAGAAACGATCTGGTACCATTTCAGTGTTGTACCCAAATCGTTCTACGAAATCTGCTGCAATATCTTCCCAACCGAGCCATGTGCCAGGCTTCTGCTTAGAGAACCAACTCAAAGCCTCTCCGGTTAAGCTTCGACTGAACCGCTTCACTCGTACTTTCTCATCTTCCCCTGCTCCAATCAACTTGTCACAATATATTCTCAGATGTGCCATAGGGTCTCCAGTTCCATTGAACAGGCCGAACTTTGGTATCTTGTATCCGTCTGGCAATTTCAAAGTAGGATAGATGCACAAGTCTTCATAAGCTAAACCTTTAGTAGTTTTTCCTAACTCAAACTTCTTAAAGGCTGCCTCTAGCCTACGAACTTTCTATTTCGTCCCATCATCATTGGCTTCATCCTCCGCCCATTCAAATTTTCATGGTTTTTTACTGGCAAAGTGAGTTGTTTGGTTTCAGTAGTGAACATGGGATTTTAAGGCTGCGGATATGTGGTGTTGGTGTGAGGTAAGTTCATGTTTGGGTAAGTAGGATATGTAGGGAGTGGTGCTTGATAATTGGTGGGTAGGGTTGCTTGGTAATTAGCAGGAGGCGCTGTTTGGTAAGGAGCTGGTTGTGTTGTTTGGTAAACAACAGGGGGATCAGTTGGGTGTGTAGGGTCCTTTCCATTAGGGCGGGCTGACCCACTTGGATCGACTGATTCCTTTGAATGGGCGGAGTTTCCAACGGGTAAACTGGACATTGTCAGTTTCTCTTCAAGTTCTTTAATTCTTTACTCTAAAGTAGCAACATGTTCATCATACCCAACCAAAGCAAGTTTGCGGGGTGTCCCATTATTCCCAATGTTATCGTAACTAAGAGCAGCATTGTTCAACTCAGTCATGATGTTTCACTTTCCTTTTCTTCTAGTTTGTGAAGGGGGAGGAGTTGTAACTGGTCCCTTGGTTCTCGTCCGGTACTGATGCTCGGCCAGAATGCACAAGTCAACCTCAGGAGTGGGAGTAAAACTTAAACACGAAAAACAATAAGTTAGTGTCGAGGTAATAATTACCAAATGCAAAATATGTCACTCCTTATAATGCAAGGGACCTCTCTTGTATCAGAGGTAGGCCTAACAAGACCAACACATATAAGATGCATGATAGGCGTCATTTGGACGAAGTTGGCTAATGGACTTTCACATGCCAAGGATGTTAAGTTTGAGTATGATATTTAAAATTGAACGTGTATCGTGAGTCATCCTATTTGTTCTCATAACCCAAAGTTTAAAAAAAAAAAATTGTTGTATAAATGTGGAATAACATTTTTAGGTAAATAGGAATAATAACTGATCTTGCTACATTAAAAGTAGAATAAATTAATTTAAAGTCTATGATTTGGTTTTCATAAAAATAGAAAAATTAATTTTCATTCATAATCCAAAAATAATTCTATAAAATAATTAGTTTTGTATTAATGTAGAAATAAAAAGTTTCAAACGTAAATAGAAATAAATAATTAATTTTATGTAACAATTTCCATTTACAGAAATAAGTAATTGATTTTGTTACACAAAAGCTGAAAGATCCATTTAAAGTCTGTTTTATTTGATCTTTCAAATTTTCGTGGCTTGTGACATCCTCCAATAAAAATAAATAATTGGACGATCCACACTTTGAGAACAAATGGTCTACAATAGACACGTTCAACTTTAAATAGATGCACATATAACACATTTAAATGTCCCTTAGGGTCGAAAACCCGTTTGGTTCATTCCAATATGGTGAACTAGTAGACTTAGACATGAACCGAAGTCAAAATGGTCCTAAATATGACATGATGGATGATTTCTAGACTAAGAGTGGGGTAATCTAGACAAGGACATGGTTCCCCAAGGCGGACAACCAAGGGGTGGAAATATTTAGAATTGTTGGTTGTACCACAGACCAACTAGATTCTAGCCGTTCGTCCTAAAGGGTTTTTGAGAGTGAAACGACCGTGAGATCCACGTAATCGTTTGTGTGTGTGAGCAAATGTCAATTTTTCAGGAGTAGAGGAGTATGAAACGGAATGCAAGATATACTTATTACATTATCAAAATAAATCTCACTACATAAAAGATTACAAACCTTCAAAAAGAAAAAAGTTAGTATTGAATACAAAATAGTCAAAGCAAGAATAAGCCCAATATAAAAACCGTAATCGTTAGAACATTTAATCCTCAGCAGAGTAGCCATTCTATCGCACCCCACTTGAACAAGTAAGTGAGTTCCGACTTGGGATAACTCGTTTGGAGTTAGAGTTTTGGAGTCGCCGCCTAATAAATTTCCTAGGCGTATTAGGTCACCTAAAAGCTTTTCTAATTAATTTTAAATATAACTCCGGATCGGTCTACTAGTTAGAGATTTGAGTAAGTGTTCAAGTTAACTTAGAAGGAAGGGGTCAGGCACCTCCTAAGTTCCACTGAACGCGGTTTCCGGCCGATTTCTATATTGGGTTAAACACGCAGTAAAAATATAAGCAGATATAGGCACACATGAATTAAAATAATATCAAGGACAAATTTCAATACATGTTTAAGATTAAGGTCGTCTAATTCTTAAGGAAGTGACTAAACTCCAAATAAGGTCAAATGTTCAGACTCAAAGAAATTTATGTAGTGCCACAGTTACATGTTTTCTATGGTAGTTCCAAATATCATCCATGTTGAGCAAACAGCCTCAAATCAAAAAATCAAACATAATTTAACCAACATTGATATCTTATGCTTCATTTAACAAGAGTTAACTTTCAAATGACAAAACGAGGAAGATATATATAGTATGAAAAAATGTGCGCCACTAAAGGATGGCATTGTGACATAGTTGGTCACATACCTTTAACTTTGGTGGCGACTTTAGTGAGAGGTCGCGTCTTAAAATAATTTGGTTGAAATAAGAAAGATATATATTTATTATTGAATATACATATAGTTGATTATATAACACATGGAGCAAATAGTAACTTATTAAGCAAATAAGGATATGTCTATATTAAGTAAAGAGTTGATATAAAAAATATTAATACAAATAGTAAACACGCATATATGTATATATATAGAAATAAAATATGTAGTAGTCATGACATTTAATTCTATAGGAAAAATATTATAATTTTTAAAAGACTTGACCTCCTCACACGTTATTACTCCCTTCGTCCCAATTTATGTGGCACCATTTTTTTTTTGTCTGTCCCAAAATAAGTGGCACCTTTCCTTATTTGACAACTATTTAATGCATCATCTCTATTTTACCCTTGTTGGGCCCTACATACTTTTAAACCTACCAACAACTTTTTTATTACTCAAATATTCTCTCTCTTACTTTTTCAAGGGTAAAATTGAAACTTAACAAGGTCAACCTCTATTTTCTTAAACTCCGTATCCGGTCAAATGGTGCCACATAAAATTGGGACGGAGGGAGTATTTAACTTAGAGAAATATATAAAAATGTACATATAATTTTTAAAACATCATCATAATTGAAGATTTACAGAGACAGCCCAACGTTTTTTTTTAAAAAAAAAGGTTCCGCATATTTCGCCCTTTGCAGAGAGGTCAGTTTTAAAATAATTTTTAGCTGATGGTTCTTGGGGTGACAGCTCCGTATAATTTTTAGCTGATGGTTCTTGGGGGTGACAGCTCCGTCTTTTCAGCTTATGACCGTCTCACTAATACATTGGCGTGTGTTATTGCCTTGAAATCATGGAATATGCATCCTCACAAGTGTGAATTAGGTAAATTAACTTCCGTATATTGATCGTGTGTATAAAAAAACCTTTTGTTCTATATATCAGATTCCTAAAAAATACAACACATGTGAACTGATGAAAGTGACATGGGAGGAACTACACGTATAGATATACTCACTGAATCAATGGATTTATGTCATGTGCTTGAAAGTAGAGTTCTATCATCTAACTATAGTTAATTAATAAATATTTTTATATTTAAATTATTTAACCATAGTAGCCCTAAGATCAAAAATAAAAATTTTATATAACAAATATGCCTCAATTATAAACTGATAATAAGTGTTGTGCACAGATATTATGCAAACATTCTATGGAATTAATAATGACATAGAAATGACACTACACGTATCATTATTATTCCATTCTTTTGTTTAGTTAATAGAATGTAGACTTCCAATATAATCATTTCCCACTAACTCGTATAACAATTATAGTAGTATTTTTTGGGTTTGGATTAGGAATTTCGTTTATTGGAAAGAACTTGAGCAGGATTGGAGATGAAAATGCAGAGCACATGCTTATCGGGTTTGAACTGGCATTTCCTTCAGTCATTGATATTGGCAAAAAAATAGGGATAGAAATTCCTTATGAGTCTCCTGTCTTGCAAGAAATTCACGCCAGAGGAGAATTTAAGCTCACAAGGTAATAGTCAAGTAAATCCTAAGCCTACTCTTGTACTCTATTCATTTCATTCTATAAGACCAACTTTTTTACCGTCGGAATCCGATTCTACAAAGATATGACACTTTTTTATATGTGTAAATTCTTTGATTTTAAACTCTTTATTTTATTCTAGTAACATCTTCATTATTACATAAATATTATTGCCTATTTAGAAATTACAAGTCTACTTTCGAATGTTGTTTCTTTCTTTATTAATGTTAGAGCGCAGTAAAACAATATTATATAAAATGGAACAGAAGAAATAGCTAATCTTTTTATTCTTTCTTTTTTCTGCTACTCATCATGAAACAAATTTTAAAGTATATCTAATCTTCGAGAGTAATTCTTACTTGTTTCTCTTTGAATTTGATTCTTATTACAAGCTAAGCCGCAGTAGCACCCAACACTATCAGATTGAGCTAAACCCTATATTCTATAAATAGCTAGATTCCTAAAGAGTCTAATGGAGCAATAACTAGGAATAGAACTTAAATTAATTCAACTATTCTAGGCGGCCAGGAGTGAAAGTTGATCGGCTCACTACCGAACACTCGCCATTATGTGAATAAGAACTTGATCAACCAAAATTGATTCACCCCACAATCAAATGTACCCTCCGTCTTATTTTATTTGTCCCATTTGTTTTTATACGTCTATTAAAAAAATATTAATGAGAAGGTATTTTTTTCTATTTTACTCATCATATTATTCACTCTTTAATAAATATTAACTCTTTGTTTCTACTTTCAAGATTAATTAATACTATGGGTAAAGTGGAAAAAAGATAGTTAATTTTGCTTTGAATTTTTAAATCAACAAATAATTTAAGACGACTATTTATAGTAATGAAGACAAATAAAACGAGACAAGATAGAATAGTACTCCTTACTCCTTGAATTTTGCACCTTAAAAGTAGATGTCTAATGAATATGTGAATAAGAACTTGAATTTCCAATATTAATTTTTTTGTAACAAGATTTTTTTGGTGACAAATGTCACCTTCCCCGAGTATGTTTTCATCTTACTGATTGTGAGCCATTGAAGCTTAAAGAGGCGTCCTATATGGCTTAAAATATATGGATGATGCCCGAGTTAAACTCTCAAATGTATTTCTTTATTTTTTTTTGGGGTGGTTGTGTGGGGGAGGATATTACAATTCGAAGTAATACTATTTTACTTTCCATGTATATTTTCTTGTATAAATAGAAATTTCAAATGTCAATACAACGGTACAAACAGTGCATATATATTTTTACACTACCATAATATTTTTATTTTACTGTAGTAGGCTAGTTATCTTATTTTTAGGTTATTGTTCTTACTTATCACGGACAGTTCAGCAATTGATCTTTTCAGATAACCTGACAACAACGGCGGAACCATGAACTTTTAAAGGGATTTAAAAGAAATTTCCAAAATGTTTCTCTCTCCGTAATTATTTGAAATGGCATAAAGTTTTAATAAAAAAAAGAAAAAAATTTGAAATTTGTTGTCTAAAATAAAGCACTGGTATTTGTGTGAATAGAAATCATCTCATGTATAATGGTAATTTCAAAGTTAATTTATTTCAAATTTAGAAAATGGTCATTTTTTTTTAAACTAGCTAAAAAAGAAATAAGTTCACATAAATTAGAATGAAGTGAGTAGTATATCTAGAAGTTTTCTTTATATTAAGGGGAATCATCAATCTATATATCTATAAAACAATTTGTTTTACCCTCCTTATTCAACCACGTAACCATTCCCCGATGCCCAGATTCAGGAACACGTTCTATTCAATCCTATTGTAACCTACGGTTCCCACTTTCGAGTTCAACTCTAGGTTCATAAATAGTATTCAATTGGTGATTAAACAATCAAATAATTAAGCTCAGGATATGAATAAATAATCCAATAAGATAAACTAATGAAATCAAATAAACTTAGGAATATTGGAGAATACCACAACTCTAGAACTAACAAACTATGTAAAGGAAAAGAGAAGAAAACTCAATGTAGATGTAGAGATCCAACCCTTCTCCAGTGTTTCTCTGCCTCCCAAAGGTTCAAAGATCCTTAAAATTATCTTTAAGGCTGCTTATATATGGATTACAATGAGTAAAAAGCGTTTTAACCTAATCCAATTTCGGATGGAAAACTTTCAGGTCGTACAATCATTCTTACAATGTAAGATCTTTTGTATGCTCTGCTCCCAGGTCTCACAATATCTCTTACAATGTACGACTGTTGTAAGGTTCATACAAAGAGTTTACAAAGCCCTTTAGTCCACTGATTTTTACCCAAATATTCTTCATTTTTCTACTTCAATTTTGACTTCGAACTTCTCCAAAAAATGTAGCCATCACACTCCAAATTCTACCAATTCATACCTAAGCTATTCAAATACACTGTGTGGGCCTAAATCAGTTTTTATGTATACAAATCGAATTTGGATTCGGATACAAGCAATTCTTCGTATCAAAGTTGAAATAACACGTGAAAAGATGTAAAAAGCTGAAAAATAACAGTATTTCAATATATTGTAGTGAGTACAAATTTGGGCAGCGTTTCAGTATAAATTTCTGGATCCCTACAATACAAAACGATCTAATATTTATAGGTGTGTAGTCCTTGCCCACGTTCTCCATTAGCTGCTGAATTGTCTCCCACGATCTGAGCATTAAATGGGGGAGTTAGTGGGGTAAAGTAGTGGGCTGCAAAGCCGCTTGAATCGAGGGGAATCCATCGAGGTGAGAGTTACCGACCTCGGTGGCTTGGCCCTGTTGTTTTGACCGAGGTGACCGCTACCGAAGCTCAGCTCACGGCTCGTAACGTGCCTTCGGTTTCAAGGCCTCGGCGATTCGCTCGATCGTTTCGGCGGTTGCTTAGTCGGGACGTGTTCGGTCGTTCAGATTTGCATGACCGGGGCGAATCACCGCGGGTCGAATTTTACCCAATACAGATAGTCCCCCCACTCCTCGGTTAACTACCAAGGCAACCGAGGAGTGGAATGAAATTTAGCGGGAAAGCGACGTGGCTTGATCTTATCCAAGCGTTTCAAAACTTGTCAACGGTCCGCGTCCCATCAGGTCACTTCCCGTGGCCACGTGGCGCTCATCTACTGGTCGCCCGAACGGTCACACGGTAATTTTTGCTTCCTCCAACGTTTAAATGATGACGATGACGTCATCCTCTCTAATCCTCCATACCTATAAAAGGGCGCTTCACTAATCCTTCTTCCTCACTTATCTTTGAGCGATCAACAGTACACAAAGCTAAAAAGCACTTTCAAACCTTTTCCAACTTTCCTATTTCGAGAAAAAGCTTCAACTTCCAGTATCACCATCATGTCCACCACAATCTCCAGGCAAGACTCCAGCGACTCAGGTGAGAGGGTGAGAATTCCCTCCTTGGCAGTAGCCGTCGCTAGCGGCGACGTTGCCGCCACCACGCCGGTGGTAGAGGGCGGAGAGGTTTCATCGGGCGCTGGTGACGCGCCACATCGCAAGGCTAGAGCTATGCGCCAGTTGGCGGCGGAGGAGGAGGCCGACGCGGAAGAGGATGATGTCATGCTCGATGATGTCATGCTCGATGATGTCATGTTGAGCAACTTCAGTGACGCTCTCCTTCGGGGTGATGACGATGGAGGGGATGGTGAGGATAGTGGCGCCGAGGAAGGAAATGCCGAGGGCGGTAACGCTGCCGAGGGGGGATCTTCGGGACCATCAATTCCCTTGGAGCAGGAGCTCGAGCCTCATCAAATCATCCCCTCTCATTTCGACAACAGCAAAGACTTGAAGCTTCAAGCACAAACAGCTGACCAAGAGGGGAAAAATAGGAACATTCCCGTGCACACCACCCCGACTCGCATAACTCAAGCCCATATCGAGCGGGTTCGGAGGGAATGCCAATTCGAGCCCGAGGTGAAAGTCATCATCCCCGATCCATCAAGTAGGGTGTGTCACAATATCGAGGGGATGTCATTTTCTTACACTTATCCTTTCACCCTCGGTTTCTCCCTTCCTGTACACAAAGTCATTGACGACTTCTGCCGGGCATACAACTTGTGTCTGGCTCAGCTCGGCCCCGGCGTCTGGAGGGTCGTTCAATGCATGGACTGGCTGAGCACGAAGGCAGGTGTTGATTTCACTTTGCAGCACCTCATTTCTATTTATTACCCCTATTTCCATAAAGCTGGGGTCGTGGCGCTTAACAACCGAGGCAAGTTTGCCCTCCTCCACAAGAGTGAAGACCACGGAGACCGAGGTTGGAGTGAGCGGTATATCTTGCTGGAGACGAAGGTTTTATCCACCGAGCCTAATTTCCCCGAAAGGTGGAATAATACGCGTAAGTGTCTTTCTTCCTGTATTTTATTCCGTGGTAATTTATCTATTTTGATTGACCTCGTTTCTTTGCTTCCTCTCCAGCCAACAAAGTAGACATCAAGCCCCCGGTGGGTCTAACTGCTTGGGTCAAAGCGATGACCGGGGCTCTTAAACGCCCCGAAAGAACTTGGATGAAAATGGCTGCCGAGTTCGGTTGGCAGTGTAAGAGGCATGGTAAGCTTTTATAGTGTTTGGGTGGGTACGCTGCTTCTGAGACCTTGATTGATTCCCTTTTCCTTCGGTGCCAGGTTTCCCAAATCGTGCCATGAATATTAAAAAGAGTAAGAAGAAGAAGGAAGACAAGAAGAAGAAAGATGGAGAGGATACCGAGTCTGATGATAATCTGGCTGCGGTGGCTGGTGAATACAAAGGGTTGAAGGCTTCTAAGTCTTCAAAAACTTCTAAGGGAGCCCCTGATCAGGGGACTTCCAAAGGTAACACTCCTCCTCGGTTGGTATCAACAGATATCGCTCTTTGTTTGTCTTTCTTGTTTTGACCTCTTTTTTTGTTGTAGGTGTGAAGTGGAAAAGGGCTCCCACGAAGAAACCTTCTCGCTCGGTTGTTCCAAGAACCGAGGTAGTGGTTTCTTCTCGACCCGAGGCGACAGTTGGTGGGCGCCGAAGGCTGATCGATGAGCCCGATGATGAAGCCGCCGAGGTGGTAGCTCACAGGGATGTTGATATTGTCGACCTCGAGGGTCAAGAGCCTGAAGCAGAGGTCGCCACAGCAAGGGCTAAAGGCAAAGCCAAGGTTGGGGAAATTGGCGCTGCTGCAATGGAGGAAGGGGCTGGTGCCGGCGCGGTCAGGGCGCACTCCGAACCCGCGAGGATTTCATCCTCGGTGGGGTCCTATCGGAGACTCGATGTACCAGTTGCTTCAAACTTATTGGCGTGTGGCCCGGAGGAGCTGTTACGTCTCACGCCTTTGCTGGGGCCAACCGAAGACAAGGTCGTGCAAGAATTCACTGCTGGCCAACTTTATAGCACAATGGCTTCCAACGCCGTAAGGGTAAGTTATATCAAATTTGAACTAAAGATTTCCAATGTTTACCTTTGGTTCGTTACTGATCTTGATCCTTCAATCCTTGTTCAGAGCTTCATCCTTTCGTTAAAAGCCATCGAGGTCGAATCTGCGAGGACCGCCGAGGTTCGGCGCGTGTCTCGCTTGTGGGATCAGCAGAAGGACAAATTCAACGCCCAGATAGCTTCGCTGAAGGCTGAATTGGCCAAGTCTCAGTCCGATCTGCGCGAAGCCGAAGCAAATTCTGAAGCCAAAATTAGACTCCTCGATGAAGATTATCGGGCTGAGCGCTTGAGGCTGGAGAGCGAGGTTGCGAGGCTGGGTAGTGAATTGTCTCGAACGAAGGCCGAGGCTGTGAACATGGCCAAGAAGCACCATGAGCAGTTGAAGGACCATTTGCTTCATATTAAGAAGCTAGAGGGCGAAACTTCTAAGCTTTCAGCTAAAGATGCTCAGATTGCGGCCCTGAAGGATGAGATTGCTGATCGAAAGGATAGGGCTGCACTCAAGGTGAAAAGGGCCGAACTAGACAAGCGGTGGGCCATTATCAAGTCTCGGCTAAGGCTGCTCAAGCGATGCCGCGCCGGGAAGATTGATCTGGATGAAGAGATTGCCAAAGCTGAAGTAAAATCAGCGGAGGCCCAAGCAATCATTGATGAGCTTCCATCAAGTGAAGCTTCGAGCGGCGGTGAAGATGAAGAAGAAGATGAAGATGCCGAGGGGGGCTCCGAGGATGGAGGTGACTCTCCCGAGGCGTAGACCTTTCTTGGTGTTGTTTTGTAAGCCTTCGGGCTTTTATGTTTATGTTTTGGACCTTCGGGTCGTTTTTGGATGAAAAAAATTCCAGCCTTCGGGCTTTTAATGAAAGATTGTTTGCGTCTTTGATTTTGTGGGTTTCGTGTGTTGGCTTTTTAAATATTCCAAACACTTTGAGAATAAATAGCGTGCTTGCAAGCCTCGACTAAATTCAATCGATGCAAACTTAGGACGACGTCTCGCCCTCGAGTCGATGCATTGTGCAGCTTCGGTGTGCAAGGTTTGTGTAGATAAAATGAATGAAACCAAAGTCATTTCATATGAATGGAAACAAAGTCATTTTATTGATATCCAAGAGCCCGAAAAGGCTGTTTACATGTAACCAAGTCGAATCGGACCTCGGGTAGAAAAAGTAAAAAACTTTCAATAGAAGCAGATTGACCATACGCCGCTATCGGGCTAATTACAATGTACTAAATCTAATCCTCGGGCATAAGTCCCCGGTTGTCGGATAGATAAGCTTCGGTTGGGAGGCTCGATGTCGACCTCGCTATCCACCCTTCTCTCTCCCCCCAGTGTTCAGTTCTGAATCTTGGTGAAGTTCCGAGCACTGGAATCGGTTCGGTTCGCTTCCTGAAAAGGTCAAGCAGAAAGATGGAACGAGGAGCAAGTTAGTACATTTTTTGAGAGCCATGGGAGCGTCAATCGGCTCGGGGCTGTTTAATTGAAAAGTAGTTGGAAAGATATTTACCTCGGCTAAAAGTAGTATCGCTTCAGATGGGAGATGTTCCAATTCAGAGGTTCAGGTTCTCCATGAAGAGACTCGATTTGATATGAGCCTTTTCCAACAATTGCTTTGACCCTGTAGGGTCCCTCCCAATTTGCAATGAGTTTTCCTCCATTGTCCTCCTTCGTTGATTGGTTCACCGTTTTCAACACATAATCTCCAATCTTGAAGTCCCTAAATTTAGCTTTCCTGTTGAGGTAAGCCTCGATCTGTCTTTTTTGGGCAGTGAGTCGAACCAAAGCTAATTCCCTCTTCTCTTCGAGCAAATCTAGCTCGATGCGCATCGTCTCTTGATTAGCGTCTTCGGCTGTGTGAGCGTACAGAAGACTTGGTTCGCCCACTTCTACAGGAATGAGAGAGTCCATGCCATATGCTAGTGAAAAAGGGGTTTCACCGGTGCTGTTCTTTTCCGTAGTTCGCATGGCCCACAACGCCCCGGGCAACTCCTCGGGCCAAGGTCCTTTCTTCTCATCGAGTCGCTTCTTCAAGTTTTCAATTATAATCCTGTTCGAAGATTCAGCTTGGCCGTTGGCACTTGGATGATAAGGAGTAGAGGCAATTCTTTTGATCCCCCATTGTTTGAAGAAATCGGTGATGGCTGCCCCCATGAATTGTTTGCCATTGTCACAAGCAATTTCTCTTGGGATGCTGAACCTATAGATGATATTCTTTCTAATGAAGTCGATCACTTGCTTTTGCTTCACTTCGGTGAGAGCTGCCGCCTCCACCCATTTTGTAAAGTAATCGGTCAACACTAAGATGAAACGAACACCACCTTTTCCTTTGGGCAACGGTCCCACGACATCCATTCCCCATTTCATGAAGGGCCACGGTGACACTACCGAATGAAGAGGCTCGGCCTGTTGGTGAATCATTGGTCCGTGGCGCTGGCATTTATCACATTTTTGCACGAAGGTTTTCACATCAGCACTTATTGTGGGCCAATAATACCCAGCTCTTAACAATTTACGAACTAGAGATTTTCCCCCTGAGTGGTTGCCGCATTCGCCTTCGTGCACTTCAGCCATCACATACCTTGCCTCGTCGGGGCCCAAGCATTTGGCCATCGGGCGGCAATACAATCTTTTGTATAAATTGCCTTCGATCAAGTGATACGAGGCCGCTTGAGTCCTCAGCTTCCTTGCTTCTTTTCTATCTTGGGGGACAGTCTCCGAGTCGAAGTAGGAGATGAATTTGCTTCGCCAATCCCAATGATTATCCACGAAATTAACTTATAATTTCATCTCTCTCATTTGTGCTGACAGCAATCGAACCACCGAGTCAGTCCCCGAGTGGGCTCCATCGATTGCCGAACCAAGATTCGCCAAGGCATCAGCCTCGGTATTCTCCTCCCGAGGTACTTGCTTAATCTGCCATTCTTGGAATTGTGTTAAGATCCTTTGTGCTCGGTCCAAGTATAGCTGCATTCTGGGCTCTCGAGCCGTATAATCACCGAGGATCTGGTTGACCACCAATTGTGAATCACACCTTAGTTCGATTCTTTCAACCCCCATTTCTTTAGCTAGCTCCAAGCCTGCTAGAGCCGCTTCATACTCCGCTTCGTTGTTGGTTACTTTTTTGAACCGAACCGAATGCCTGATCTTCTCCCCGGTGGGTACCCTCAATACAATGCCTAACCCCGAACCTTTTGAATTTGTTGCCCCATCGGTGTGCAGTACCCACAGTCCCGAAGGGGATCCTTTTGCCATGGAGTTCTCCTTTTCCGCCTCGGGCAAAATTTTAATGCTAAAATCAGCCACGAAGTCCGCCAAGACTTGGGACTTGATGGCAGTTCGAGGTTGATAAGTGATGTCATATTCACTTAATTCGACCGCCCATTTGGATAACCTCCCCGACAACTCTGGCTTGTGCAATATATTTCTCAAGGGGAAGGTTGAAACTACTGCTATTGGGTGGCATTGAAAATAGGGGCATAGTTTTCGAGCAGTAATTAGTAAGGCAAGAGCTAAT
Source organism: Petunia x hybrida (assembly GCA_037355625.1). Lineage (NCBI taxonomy): Eukaryota > Viridiplantae > Streptophyta > Magnoliopsida > Solanales > Solanaceae > Petunia > Petunia x hybrida. The sequence goes on from JBBBVM010000225.1 coordinate 24,475, forward strand.
TTTTCCAAGTGTGGGTACCTGGTTTCAGCATCGAGGAGTGTCTTGCTTACATAATAGATGGGCTGTTGTTTGCCATCTTCCTCTCGAACCAGCACCGCACTGGCTGATACTTCGGACACCGCTAAATATACTAGCAATGTCTCTCCTTCCTTTGGCTTGGCAAGCAACGGTGCGTTAGCCAAGTATTGCTTCAGATCTTTCAACGCCTGTTTACACTCCGGTGTCCACTCGAAGTGATTGTTCTTTCTCAGAACAGAGAAGAATTTGTGGCATCGCTCCGAGGACCTTGAGATAAAGTGACTCAGGACAGCGACTCGGCCAGTTAAGCGTTGAACCTCCTTTACCCCGGTTAACTCCTCTGGGATTTCTTCAATGGCTCTGATTTTATCTGGGTTGGCTTCGATTCCTCGTTCGGAGACAATAAAACCCAAGAATTTTCCTGATCCTACGCCGAAGGCGCACTTCTCAGGGTTCAATTTCATACCATATTGTCTCAGTACAGCAAAAGCTTCCCTCAGATGATTCAAATGATCCTCGATTTGGATCGATTTGATGAGCATGTCGTCTATGTAGACCTCCATAGACTTCCCGATGTATTCTTTAAACATGCGACACACCAGCCTTTGGTATGTCGCCCCGGCGTTCTTTAGACCGAAGGGCATCACTTTGTAATAGAAGGTACCTCGGTCTGTGATGAACGAGGTTTTCTCTTCGTCCTTCGGGTCCATGAGAATTTGATTGTACCCCGAGTATGCATCTAGAAAATTTAATAGTTTATGTCCAGCCGTGGAGTCTATTAACCTGTCAATTTGTGGTAGTGGGTATGAATCTTTGGGACAAGCTTTGTTCAGGTCAGTGTAATCTACGCACATTCTCCACTTGCCATTCTTCTTCGGCACAACCACAACATTGGCCAACCACTCGGGATATTTCACTTCTCTGATGAAGCCATTCTCTTGCAATTTGGCGGTCTCGTCTTCGATCGCCTTCTTTTTGACCCCGGCGTGAGGTCTTTTCTTCTGCTTCACCGGGGTAAACTTTGGGTCTACATTCAATTTGTGGGTCATGATCTCCGGATCGATACCCGTCATGTCTGAATGCGACCAGGCAAAACAATTGTGGTTGGACTTCAAAACTTCTATGATTGCTTTTTTCGACTCCGGGTCCAACTCCGAGCCGACAAATACTTTCCTATCGGGGAAATCTTTCGATAGAGTGAAAGATTCCAACTCTTCAATAGTTGAGTCCTCGGCCTTTTGCTTCCGAGGCTCTTGAACACAGGCTGGAATCTTTTCGACTCCTCCTCGGGCGTCCTCCCCGCTTGACCCCGAATCCTGTCGTTGCTATTGTTTTGGCCCAACCGGGGCGACTCCACTTTTTAGTGCAACTGAATAGCACTCTCTGGCTACTCGCTGCTCCCCTTTGATCGATCTGACTCCCTAGGGCGTAGGGAATTTGATCACTTGATGTAAAGTGGAAGGGACAGCTTCCATAGAATGGATTCATGGTCTTCCGAGGATCACATTGTAAGCTAGATCCTCGGGCATAACTTGGAACAGTGTCTCTTTGGTAACTCCCTCAGCGAATGTTTGAGTGTGATCTCACCCAATGTCTTCTCCGTGGAGTTGTTGAAGCCAGCTAACACTGTTGACTTGGGAACAACTTCACCCTTCTACCACATCTTCTTAACGGCCCCGTAGCTAATTATGTTAACTGAGCTCCCGGGGTCGATCAAGACTCTTTTGATATCAGAGTCATTGATCCTCAACATGATGACTAGTGCGTCGTGATGGGGGAACATCATCCCATCACAATCATCGTCATCGAAGACAATATCTTTGCCCGAGCCTCCAACCCGAGTCCTTTTCTCCATAGTGATGGACAGCTTAGCGAACTTTTTGGCAGCGGCAAAGTTCACGCCATTCACTTCTGATCCCCCGGTGATAACATTCACCACTCTTTCAGGGGGTGGAGCCCGAGGTGGTTGTCCATCACCTCGGTTCTTGGAAAAGTTGTCTTTCCCTTTATCAGTGAGAAAATCTGCCAAGACTCCCTTCTTCAGTAGGTGGGCCACTTCGAGGCGTAAGGCTTTGCAGTCCTCGGTTCTGTGACCATAATCTGCATGAAATTCACAATGCAGATTGTGATCCCTTTTGTCCGCCGGGGTCCTCATATCTTTGGGAACCCTTACTCCGGCTGTCCCCTTGACAACGTTGACCAGCTCCGAGGTCAATATGTTGAAGTTATAATCTTGGATCCGAAAAAGATCCTTTCTAGGGACCGAAGCGGAGCTCGAGGGATTTCTTTGGTTCATGTTGGTTTGAACCTTCCCTCCGAGCCTTTGGCTTATATGAGAGGATGGGTATGAATTACCGGGGGCGTTCCCCAACCTCTGGCTAACATGTTGCCTCGTCGAAGTGTAAGGTTCATACCTCCCTTTCGAATTATTTCGTGGCGCCTCGGCGCGGTTTGAAGTATCACCTCGGTTATGATAACCTCGGTTCTTGAACTCTGCCTCCTCTAATCTGATTTTAGAGTAAGCTCGTCTATGTAGATCATCCCACGTCAGGACCTGATATTGTTGCAACTCTTTGCGCAATTCAGCTGCAGCACCTGAATTGCGACTATTGATACCCTTTTCAAATGCCATGATGGCCAAGGTATCATCCATTCGAGGCAACTCCATGCGCTCAGCGTGGAACCGCTCGAGGAACTCTTTAAGTGGCTCACCGGACCGTTGCTTTACTTCACATATATCCTCCTTCCTCTGGAGGATCTTTTGCCCCCGGTGTGAGCCTTGACAAAGGCGCTGGATAATTCTTTAAACGAAGAGATTGACCCCGCTGGCAAGCACAAATACCACCGAAGAGCACCTTTTTCTAATGGTTGACCAAACTTCTTTAAGAACATCGACTCGAGCTGTGTGGATGTTAAGTCGTTGCTCTTTACCATGGACATGTATTCCCTTATGTGCTCCTTGGGATCAGTCGTCCCATCGTACTTTTTAAGGAACGTGAGTTTGAAGCCCGGGGGAGTTGGAGCTGGAGCTGCTTCGGGCTTATAGGGCTCCTTGCTTATCCCCGGTAGGCCTTCGAGGCGCTTTTCCACGCGCGCCTCGATTTCTCTACTCATTCTTTCAACGTCGACCGAGGACGTTGTCTCAGCCACGGTGGGAAACGTCCCGAAGTGTGGCGATGCAGTAGGGTTGTTCCCCGAGCCCCCAGACGTGGCTCCATTGTGAGGTCCCCCTGTTGTCGCGCCCGGAGGAACGAAGGGCGGGATGCCTCCACCAGGAGCCGAAGGCTGGGCGCTGTTTGGGGCAGCGCTATTTCTCATTTCCAACGAAGCGCGGAACTCAGCGTTGATACTGGTCTGCTCATCCTGCTTACTTTGGAGAGCCCTTAGTGTGGTGACAACATACATTTGAAATTCTTCAGTTGTCATTGGGGTGAGGGGTTGTTGGTTCAGCGGAACGTCAACCCGATCGTTGTTACCGCCGTTGTTGTTATCAGCCATAACGTTGGATCACAAATTTTCGACAACGAACAGATTTGGAACTTTGGAACAAAGCGTTACTGCTTATATCCCCACAGACGGCGCCAATTTGTATGGGCCTAAATCAGTTTTTAGGTACACAAATCGAATTTGGATTCAGATACAAGCAATTCTTCGTATCAAAGTTGAAATAACACGTGAAAAGATGTAAAAAGCAGAAAAATAACAGTATTTCAATATATTGTAGTGAGTACAAATTTGGGCAGCGTTTCAGTATAAATTTCTGGATCCCTACAATACAAAACGATCTAATATTTATAGGTGTGTAGTCCTTGCCCACGTTCTCCATTAGCTGCTGAATTGTCTCCCACGATCTGAGCATTAAATGGGGGAGTTAGTGGGGTAAAGTAGTGGGCTGCAAAGCCGCTTGAACCGAGGGGAATCCACCTCGGTGGCTTGGCCCTGTTGTTTTGACCGAGGTGACCGCTACCGAAGCTCAGCTCACGGCTCGCCTTCGGTAACGTGCCTTCGGTTTCAAGGCCTCGGCGATTCGCTCGATCGCTTCGGCGGTTGCTTAGTCGGGACGCGTTCGGTCGTTCAGATTTGCATGACCGGGGCGAATCACCGCGGGTCGAATTTTACCCAATACATACACCAAGTTAGAATCATAACACATACTGTATTAAGCAATGTTGGGCATGTATTGCTATGAAAACTATCTGAAAGTGTTAAATACTATTGTAAAATATATAGAAAATATGCCCAGCATCACACACTTACACTCCATTAGCTTGGCAAACACCCCTGATTAGTCTAAGTATTTAATACTGCACATGTTCAAAGTCCTATTATTTTGTACTGGGATTCATGTTCAAAGTCCCTGGAGCTTTATATATAATAAAGTCCCAGTATTTTATATTGAGATTAGTGTTTAAGTAATCCCAGTATAAAATACTTGAACTTGTCCGGAGCTAGCTCGTTTTCAAATAATTTTGCATCGCTGGCTAGTATTCATTTGACGCATTGCAAACAGGCTACGGAGCAAAATTTTTACTCTGTATATCTATAAAACCATTTGTTTTACCCTCCTTATTCAATATAATTTTCCACGAAAGTCGAAAGAGAACAATATCTATATGTAAAGTTTTTTTTTTGGCACCTTCTATGTATAGAAGTTAAAAATTTCGTATTGATTGTTGCCTGCTTATTTTCTCAGATGTATTCAAACATTTTGAGAGTGGGGGTGAATTCTTTTGCTTCGTGGGACAATCGAACCAGGCTGTTACTGTAATGTATAACCTCTACAGGGCTTCTCAAATAGTATTTCCAGGAGAGAAAATACTTGACGATGCCAAAAAATTTTCCTCTAATTTTTTGCGAGAAAAACGAGCTCCAAACGAACTACTAGACAGTGGATCATTACTAAAGACCTTCCTGGAGAGGTACGTAACAATTGGACTTATACTCTCTTTATTTTTTTCTCACTAAAAGTAAATCTTACCTGCGGAGCTAGAACCATTACGAGAGAAATCAAGAAGAGTATAAGAATTAAACTGAATGCTACTCTTATGTCAAAGTGATTGAACAATTTATAAATGTACCAAAACTTTTGTTTAACTTTTTCGCACACAATGCTATTCGAATAAAGGAAATGAGTTGTCTTCGCAAGACGTAGCTCAAAATGGATTTAGAGCCTGTTTGGCCAAGCTGTCAAAATCAGCTTATTTTGAGAAGTATCTTGAGCAAAGTGCTTTTGAAAAAGGGATTTCCACGTAAATCGCCCACAATATTTCATATTAACAAGTCATTTAGCACTAACATAATATAGCCACAATATTTATATTTAAAATTTAATTTATAATTAAAATATCAAATATAATAGATTGATATTTTGTATATATATCTTCTATACACATATATATTTGTCCTATATTTTTTAAATATTTATATCATCAAATTATATTTAATAAATATGCTAGGAAAAGAAAGAAAGGACAAAATATGGTTACAAAAAGTGGATAAGGGTTGGGAATAGTTATATGGGGTAAATATCCCTTTGAAAAAAGTGCTTTGGAAGATCACCCGTTTGTGTTTGGCCAAATAATATGAGAAGTGCTTTTGTTAGTTATTTGTATTTAACAAATATTTAAAAATTAATTTTTTAACGTCAAATTATAAAAAAAGATATGCATATAAGTTGTTTCCTATTCTGTCTACATGTCTATTATTGTTCTTAAAAATCGAAAATACTTATTTTTTGGAGAAGCAACTTTTTTCAATTTCTGCTTAAAAGCTAAAAAAACAGCTTCTGCTTCTGCTCAAAAGCACTTATTTTTTTACCAAAAGCTTGACCAAACACCCTCATTATCTAAATTAAGTGCTTGTTGAAAAAAACAAGCACTTTTGGCAATTGTCCTGGCAATTGTCAATACTTGCAGAGACTATTTGTACAAGTTGCCCCTTCCGCTGGAGTTTAAAGTGTTGGCTATTGGCAATAGTTGTAGAGACTTTTTCTGTAGTTGTAGAGACCATGGTAACAGGGCTTAAAGTTTTGATAATGAGCAAGAAGTCTCTACAAGCCTCCCATTACAGTAGAGTTTAATGTCTTGGCTATTTCCAATACTTTAGAGATTTTCAGTGTAAGTTTCCCTTTGCAACAGAACTTATTGCAAAGACTTGCAGAGATTTTTTTTCTGAAATTGGCCAGTGCAAGAGGGCTTAAAGTCTTGACAATAGCTAAGAAGTCTATCCCAAGTGCCCGTTGCACCAGAGCTTAAACTCTTAGCTATAAGCCAAGGATTGCAGAGACTTTCTCTGCAAGTTGGCACTTGCAACAGGCCATAGAGTCTTGGCAATAGGCAAGAAGTGTATGTAGGGTGCTGATTGCACCAGAGCTTAAACTCTTGGCAATAGTTGCAGAGAACTTTACCCTTACAACTTGAAGAAATCTTACGTTGAATCTTCTCTTGAACAGAGCAATCTGTAAAAGGAATGAGGTTTTATGATTTTTTTTATCGCGTGAATGGAGAAAAGAATGGGGGAGTGACTGGGCGGGTCTTTTTATTTGTTGTGAGGGGTGTTTTCGTGCGGAATAAGTTTCATTAAACTAGTGGAGAGCATTTTTGCTAAACCATTGTTATTGAGGGCATTTTGGCAAACTAAAGCTTTTCGTGTCATATTATTGCAAATCAGCCTAAAAAACCCAAAGAAAAATAATAGCGGGCGATTTAAAGAAATAGGACATTTCTAGCAACTCGTTATAGATTAAGCCCAGATAAGGAAAGTGTTACAAAAATACCATCATCAAAAAGTTCCTGGCGATTGATAGAACTTTCTAGATAGCAACACCTGGTGCCAGGAACTTACTTCTAGTGATGCCAACAAATATTTTGAGCTATTTTTGTAAGACTTTCTTACGAGGTCCAAAATTATGATGGGACCACCAGAAGTGTCTATTTCGTACAAAACAGAATCATACCTACACTACAATCAACATCAGATTAGTACTTTGTTTGGTTCCTTATTTCTTTGGGAGGTTTATGAAAATACTCATCAAAATCAAAATATTTACATACCTTTACCCATAAGTTTCATATTTACAAGCCTTATCTATAAATTATTTACATGTCCTACCCATCTAAACTTGTATACTATTATTTATGCAGTATACCTTAAAGGTATACACTCATATTTAGACTTGTATACTATTATTTATACAGTATACCTTAAAGGTATACACCCATAAGTTATAACAAAGTTATACAGTAATAAATGGATAGATTGGGTAATATTTTTAATTTTATGGATAGTGTAATTTTTAATAGATGGTGCTTGTAAGTACTTTAAATTTCATGAATATATAGTGTAAAAAATCATATTTATTTCCTGCATAGAATCCTATAATTAGTTATACAATGGTTGTTTTCCTTATTGGCACAAATAGTGCCCCCATTGATTATGTCGAATCTATATAATATTCTATGCGGAATGGGATGTGCGGTGTAAAGATATGGGGATCAATAATACATGTAAAATTTTGAAACAACAAAATTAACCATCATATAATTAGTAGAACTTTTTATTTTTATATTTGAAACGACAAAACTAACAATGTTGTTGTATTTGAAGAATAAAAATTTCAAATATATAATATGTATATATATATATATATATATATATATATATATATATATATATATATATTATGTCAATGCTTCAAAAAGAAATAATCTTTGCATACATCCCCATATTACTATACCCGCATAAATAATCCTTGCATGACTAATAATAGATATATACTCACACACTAAACTTTGCCATAACGAATCCTTATACTGTTACCAACCGACCCCTAAATTAATTTACAATTTTTACTTATCATGGTACTAAACTAAATATTTATCAACATAAATTACTTGTAGTTATCATCAATTCATAGAACTTAAGCTCATTATCATTAAATAAAAAAGCTGAATTCTTTATATTTCTATGATTTTAATCTTCAACTAATTAGTATCTCTTGGTACAGAATGCCATTTGTTTGCAACAACCTATATCTGAAGCTAGCGAAATCGGACTATAACAACTGCCAAGCTTTGCATCAGCTCGAGTGGAGAACAAATTCTTAAGTAAGTTATTTACTTCGATCGACTAATTCATGACTTCTGATAGTAAGTTATGTTGGGTGTTTAATTCATGTGTAACCACCAAAATTTATGTCCTATAACAGAAAAGTAACAAAATAATTTTTCGCCATTTTAAAGTAACTGGAATTTAACTAACTTAACAATAAATTCTATCCATGAAGATGACTTTACTCCGTGATGCAACCAGGTGGTACAAAGAATGTGGACTTGGAGAATTCGCAGTGAGTGAAAGAAGCTGGCTGCTAACATACTATTTAGCCAGTGCGAATATATTTGAGCCAGAAAAGTTCAGAGAACGAATGGCTTGGGTCAAAACTGCAGTTCTTATGGACTCTGTGAGATGTCACTTTGGCAATAAACAAATACCGGTTGAACAGAGGATTGCATTTATTCACGAATTCTCACATTCTAGGTAATGGTATTTTCATCACTTCCCGATTTCTTATATACAGTAATTTAATGTACAACTTCATTGGTACGCACGTGTATGATGATATTGTGTTTCATAGGATATTTCTTTGGACGGTAGTACTACTGATGTTTGGCAATATTTGCCTATTTTACCTTAATATTTCCGCATATTTTGATACGTTATTCGCCCATTGCACGAAATAATTGTGATTGTTGCGCTCACTTATTGTGTTTGTGATTTTAGGAATGATTTGAATGAAGATGAGTGTAAACGGAGTGAAGATGGATAAAATCGAGCAAGAATTGATGAACTTAGCTAATCATGAGATATGGCATTAGACAAAAAGCTATGGAGCAAGCTACGGATTTGTCAAAGCTTCAGGCTTCCAAAAGTCATAACCATGCGAGGCATGGCATGTAGCTTCAGACTTCCAAACGCCACAAGTCATGCGACGCATGAGCTGTGGCGCGCGACTCTCAGAAGCCATAACCATGCGAGGCATTCCCCATGGCTTTTAGTTCTGCGACCCCAACTTTTCCAATTCAGTTTAGGCTTAGGATTAACTTATGGGAAGACTTTGTAAACACTATAAATTGTATTTTAATTTCGTTTTGAGGGGGGGGGGGGGGTCGAATTGCTGGAGCAAGTTTTGGAGTTCTTACACATTGAACCAAGGGTTTAATTCCTTTTCATCATCTATTACAATATTTAATCTTTCTTCCATGAATTCTTGTGTTGTTATTATGAATATGAGTAGCTAAACATATCATTTTAGGGTTAGAGCAAATACATGAAGGTTTATGTTTGAAAGTTGATTTCTTCCTATTGATTTACCATTACGGATTGTTTATTCTTTCTTGAGCCTAATTGTTTGGTTATCAGGGCCCGGTAATTGAACACTATCTACGGTTTACAAGTTGAACTCGAAAGAGGGAACTTGTGAACGCAAATAAGAAAGAATAGGGCTTGATTGTGAACCTGGGCATCAGGGAATTGATTTGCGGGTAGGATAGACATATACCTATTCACCTGGCTTAGCTAAATACAGAGTTCGTTAATGCATGCATGTGATTTAATTCCATAGAAATATAGGCGTTAGAGTAGCTTGCATAGACTCGTAAAAAATCGAAAGGTTTTCACGAATATAATTAACCTGTTAGTTAGCAATCTAGGAAATCAAGAAGTAGAATCAACTGGAAAACTCAACTGGATTGTTCGTAGCTCTGACCCTAGACCGTCTCTCTTTTATTGATAACAACCTAGAATTTGCTCTGTTACATGATCTCAATTACTTGCTTTTAATTATCGTTTGCTTAGTTAGTAAATTATAAACCATCATCGGAAAAGATCCCTGAATAGTTTATAGGAATCGTCTGCTAGAATATAGTCGTAACAATAGTCCTCGTGGAAACGATATTCGATTTATCACTTTATTACATGTCGACCACGTATACTTGCGTGTGCGTTTGGGAGCAACAACTACTACTCTTGAAATTTTTGAAAAATGTTTGAAATTTTATTTTGTGTCTGAAGGATTATACACAATCCATGAACATACAATTCACTCAGGGTTTAACCGTATTTGTTTCACTAGTTGGTAGTGTAATCACATATATTTTAGACACGAACTACACCGTAAAAGCCACAGTCTAAGTCGTACCTGTTACAAAAGGCTGTTCCAATTGTAGAAGATCGCCTATATTCTTCTTCGGAATCTTCCATTTCAGTTCTTCAACATTGAAGAAGAGAGTTTTTTTCCTAAAAGAGAAGGGTACTTGTTTTCTGGTGTCAGAGAAAGAAAAGAACGTTGTTGTTTTTTTTTTTTTCCAAATAACGTTTCCTTTTGATACTAATAAGTAGTATATATATTAGGACTTCTTTCAAGAGATACAACTCTTGAGGGAGTTTTTCCAAAGGTTGTCTCTTTTCTCTCTATTAATATATATAATAAATATATATAATTTATATATTTGGACTTGGACACCCACATGAGTGCCCCAAATCCAATTTACAACAGTGTCCACAAGGCTATAATATAAAGATAGTAATAGAGGGGAAAAAATCATTGGTCGTTGAAGTATATTCTTGGTGTCAAAATTTTTACCACTACAGTTGCATCACAATAAAGTTTCATAGCACTAGGTACTTCTTCTGTTTCATTATGTCTAAATACTACTCCCTCCGTCCCAATTTATGTGGCTGTGTTTGACTTGGCACGGAGTATAAGAAATAGAAGTTGACTTTGTAAATGTTCAAATTTACCCTTGAAAAAGTAAGAGAGAGAAGATTGTAGTAATCAAAAAGTTGTTTGTGGCTTTTAAAAGAAGTAGGGCTCAATAGGGGTAGAGTAGAGATAGTACATTAAATAGTTGACAAATAAGGAAATGTGACATTCTTTTTGGGACAGACCAAAAAGGAAAGTGTTACACATAAATTGGGACAGAGGGAGTATTTATTACTACCTCGGTCTCTAAATAATTGTCCATTATTCGCTTTTTTCTTGTCCCATAATAAGTGTTAATTTTAGAGTATGGATGCAAAATTATCTATTTTAATTTATCATTATCTTCCTAATTATTAAAAGGTGAAAAGTGATAACGTATTCTTGTCACATTTAACAATAAAAAAATAAGGGATGATAGACCCCCTACTTCCACTTACGTAGAAATACTTTTGGTGTTCCAAAGGGGATGATAAATTTCTATTTATACTAAAAAAATAAATTATCTTTAAACTTTAATATTGATCATTTATTATAGCCAGACAAATATTAAAATATATTTTAGAACATGAGCTTAATTTTTTCTTCTAAATCATGTGCTCAATAATTCTTAGCCACATAAACGTGTCATTAAATAAAGAGATATTTTCTTATGATGAAGTTCGTTACATGCATAATGCTGTTTTGATTGCTCAACATTGGAATGGCAGGTACAGGTACAGAACATAGGCACGTGGAGATTATTCTTGGAACCGTAAATCTGGGTGTGTTTGGTATGGGGGAAAATATTTTCTGGAACATATTTTTCCATTTTTTCATGTTTGGTTGGCAAATATGACTTGAAAATATTTTTCTAGTTCACCAACTTTCCTCCAAATAAAGGAAAATGTTTTCCCTAAAAAAATTGGGAAAATATTTTCCTTTTTCTCAAAAAAAAAAAAAAAAAAAAAAAAGACCCACCCTCGCTGCACCCCCTCCCAAATCAGAACATTTCCCACTTTCCTTTCTCTCTCTAGCAAACCCCTCTCCCTTTCTCTTTCTCTCTCTAGTCTAGGATTTTTCCTTTCTCCACGGCTTCTGCGCCACAAAATTCTCTGTTTTCCGCCGTGAGTTTCTCCCTCCATCGCCGCGAACTATTTCCTGGAGACCTTGCTGAGGTATTTTTCATTCTCTTTTATACCGTAAAATATTGGCACTTTTCGTTCACTTTTATACAATACAATATTGGTATTTATCATTTATTTTGATAATATTTCGTTTCAGATCTGTATATTATTTGCATCATAAAAACCTAACTTTTACTTCTATTCAAGCATTTGATATGATGCTATTTAAAATTTAATTTTTCTTGTTATGTTTAAATTGAATGATTAGGAAAAAATATTCGAACTGTGAAAACCTAGGTTTTGATTTGTTGCTTCTAGAATCTCCAAATACTTATGTTAGTTTCTCAATCGTTATCTAAAGTCGGGTTGCGACAGATGAGTTTGATTAACGACAACGAAGAGGATGTAATAATTGGAGCTGCAGCGACATCCGTCTTAGCTGCTGGTGTAGGTGCAGTTGGAGAGATGCAGGTGTTGTTTTGAGGGTGTGCAGGCTGTGTGTTAGTGTTAGAGAGGGTGTGGGGATGCTTGTGGATGCTGGTCATTTTGTGATGTTTGAAAGCTGAAAAAGGGGTTCTCTTTTCCTTAATTCTGCTTGTGTTAAGCTTTGTGAATATGTTATCATTGACCTGTTTCTCTTCTGTTAAAGAGTAATAGCAGTCTATTCTTCTATAAAAGGAAACAGGTCTTGGAAACTAAAAGGAAACAGGTCTTGAATCTTAGTTTCCAGGAATGTAATGGCATCAGGCTTGTTCCTTTTATCCTCCATTAGCCTACAGTTTCGTTAGGCAGTAAAATTCGTAGTTTCTTCATAAGCAGTTCCGTCTTGAGTTGTACAGGGAGAGAAGTTAGGCAGGTCCTTTCTTGTTTTAGATTAGTGCAGTAGTCCAGTGAGGTTAGAGGAAGCAGGGGTGAAGTTCCTGCCTTGTTCAGCCTGAAGGTTTTGTTTCTGGGAGGGTAGTTGAATCAGCTTTAAGTGTAGCAGGATTCTGGAGCTGGTGTTTGTGTGAGTGTGTGTCTGCAGCCTTGTCTATTATTTTCCCCTAGTTTGTTTGTGTATCATTTAGTTTAACTCTAAGTTCCTGCCTGTTCTATTGTCATAGGTTCTAAGTTTAAAGTCAGGAGTTTGGGTTTCAAGTCCTTAAGGTGTAGATGTTTCTTCTAAGTTTGCACTGTTGGGGTGTCTAATGTTAAGCTTATTTCTGGTTTATGTTTGTCTACAGCAGCTTTGTTGTATCCATTTCAGCTTACCTTGAGTTTCTATTCCGTCTGAATGAAATGATATGTTTGAGTATTCAGGCTGCTCTAAAGTGCAAATTCTTGTGACAGTAAACAAATGGGGAAGCAATTTAGATGGACAAAACCAATGGAATATTTGATGTTGGAGATTCTAGCCGATGAAGTAAAGCAAGGGAATAAATCAACTACTCAATTCAAGGCGATCTCATTTAATCGTGTTGCGGAGGCCATTAATCAACGACTTGGAGTGGAGTGTTCACCTAAGCATGTGGAAAACCATCTTAAAACAATAAAAAATTCATGAATACGGTGCAAACTCTACTAAAAAAAAGTGGTCTTGGATGGAATGATAATTACAAGATGATTACTGCCAGTCCTGACGTCTATGCTACCCATATTCAGGTAAAATGTTCCTTCTTTGGTTGTATATTGCAGTCTTTAAACTTTATGGTCTTTCTTCTTTATGGAACTTGTGTTGGTGGGATTGAAGTGTTGCTTTCCATTCCGACGAGCCAATTTTGATATATTCTGCGAAAATTTATGTCAAAAAAGCAAACATTTCTGATGGCAACTATGGTAGAACTTTAATAAAACTTCCTTTATTTCAAATTAAAAAGAGGTCAAAACAAAACAGAAGTTAATATTTTAACATCGAGGTTGACTTTGCTTAGATCGACAACTAATTCTAAGCTTTTCTTTTCCTTTTTTCTTGTATCGTTTATCGAAGCACCGAAAGCAGATATAATGTTTTCCTTCTTTAGTTTTGTACTAGTACTGTGGTACTTAACAAAATACACAATACAAAGAAATCAAACAATATTAAGCTGATTTTTACCTCTTTGTCCTTAAATTTACATTCTGGAAATGATTGGCTTCGCACCACTCTTCTAATAATTGGCTTTGAACACTTTAATTTGTTGTGCTGTATTGCGTACTGGGTGCTTTTGGATGTATTTGGCTTTCAATTCATTTCTTCTGATTTTGCTATAGCAAGAGATGACAGGTCTCTTCAAATAGAACATATCCAATGATTCAATGCATTTTTAGAAGGTTGTCAAGTATTAAACCATGTCATTTTCATTATTAAGATAACAGGGTACCTCTGAATTATTTCAGCAAAGCAAAGGATACAAGTTTTCAAAGAATTTATCGACTTCCTAAAATCATGAATCCATACATGGCACGACCATAATACAGAGAAATTTAGACTTCAAATCTGAATAAAGCAATAGATAAACTTAATAATTAACACGACATTTCTATGATTGCAGAATGGATATACAGTTAAAGAATCATACAAGTCTAATATCAGAATGTGGGGACTGGATCTTCACCTTAAAGTGCTGAAACTACTATAAACTTGACTTCATGATCTTGGAATCAGGTAGAATCAATAGAATCTGGTGGAGTTGCAATGCAACTGGAATCATTCGTGTGGAACTTAAACCGTCCTTCAATCTACCCTTCTATGTCTTATACTAATCTACCTTATTGAGTATGTCACCTTGTACTTGCTCCTAAGTTAATTGAACAACTATAAATATCTTTTTCCTTTGTAGGATATTAATATTAGGTTCATCAAACTCCATAAAGCGGTAAGAGCATTTTCACGAACGAATACGTCAATGCACCGGTAAGTATGTAGCTGTCTACACTGTCTAATATGTAGCGTTGATCTGTTAGTCAATTGGTTTTGCTAATCAGTTAGATAGACCTCTCTGTGTGTGATCAGTTAGTCAGTATAGTTAATAATTAGTTTCTTTTTCAAACAGCTCTCAACTTTTTCAGCAACTAGCCAAAAGGGCTGCCTTTCAGGTTCCTATGCTTGTTTCTAATTGTCATTGTGTTATAGGCCCATCCCGCTCACGAGAAATTCATCAACAAGAAGATTGATATGTTTGAAGAAATGTCTATTGTTTGTGGTAATGATCAAGCTATGGGTGATTGTGCCAAGTCTTTTGACGATGTTAGCTTGGATTCTTGTTCGGAAAAAGGTAACAACGATGACATTCAAGGACCATCAAAGGAAAAGGAGGTGGAAGACGTAGTTAGTGAAACTCTTCAAGTCAAGACAAGTCGCAAACGAAGTCGTTCTGATATGCAAGACTTGTTTGTTGATGTATCATCAAAGCTCGGAGAAGTAGCAACTGCAATCAGTAGAATAGCTTATACTCGATTAGATATGAAGAAGTTGCATGAAGAAGTTATGTCAACTGAAGGTTATGATGAAGCTTTCTTATCTGAAGCTGTTGATTTTTTGGTGGAAAGAGACCCGTTAGCTAAGGCGTTCATGGTAAAAAGTCAGGCTCTTCGCAAGTTGTGGTTGGATAAATTCAAGCGAGAACACTATGATACACAGTAGATTTGCAGAATAGCTAGATAGAGTTTGTTGCTTATCTAAGTAGTTTGTCATGTGTAGTTACAAAAGTTAATACAAAAAAGTTCTTTTTTGTGTTGAAATGAACAATTTATTGCGGATTCCTTTTGTGTTGGCTAACTTTTGGTTTCTCACTCGATGTTATGCACTTATTGTGTAGTATTTATTAGTTTTAGTACAAGTACTAGAAAAATAATTTGAATTAGCCGAGCCTTGAAACAAATATTGGACGAGTCATAGTTATGTATTTACTATCCATAGAAGTACATATTTCAAGTATCATTAATTATTTTTTGGGGGCAGGGGTGGTATGAGGTTGGGTAGGAGAAGCATATCTAATTATTTTCTAGAAATGTTTTCTACTTTTAACCAAACACTAGAAAATATTTTCCACTCACCAACTAAACATGGGAAAATATTTTCTAGGAAAACATTTTCCAAGAAAATATTTTTCCTCCGTGCCAAACACACCCTCAACTCTCACTGGGTGCCTTGCTGGCTCACGGCAGTGATATATATCATTACTTGCATCATGCTGTTAGTATTATACTACTCTTACAAGATTTTGTCAAATTTAAAATGAGTTAATAATTAAGTTCTATTAATAGCACATCTGTTTTGATATGTCCGTAGTGCGAAAAGTGGCTACTTACATTAGGAAATGGATGTGAAGAAGTTGTCGAGGACGAAGGAGCTGCAGAGCTTCTAATTCGTACGTTAAATTCATGTGCTGACCATTGGGTCTCGAAGGAACTATTGTTTTCCTAACCAAGTTATCAAAGACTTATGGAAATCACTAATAGAGTTTGCCACCAACTTCGTCTCTTTCAGCTCTACAAGGTTAGATTCATCAAAGAGAAACATCTACTCCTTCATTTCATTTTAGATAACGGTTTTTTATGGAATATTAAGAAGTGAAAGAAACATTCTTGGGGGTCTTTTGAAATATAGGTTTGAGTTAATAGTCATGTTGTGATAGGTTGTATGGTACTGTGTTAGTCTAAATCTGATTAGAACAACAAATCGAATTTATTTTGGGTCAACTAGCAATTTTTTTTCATATCAAAACCACGAAAAGATAAGAAATATGATTAAAAAAAAAAAAGCAGACAAGAGATTAAAACAAAAATATAAGTGTATTTTATTTATTTTTGCATGCCTTACATAATCTTTTATAACCTACAAGAGTGAAAGTAGTCTACATGAGTGAAGGTAGTATTTACTACGCGTAATGGCCCATTACTCCATGTTTAGTGGTGGTGTAATCACGCTATCCCTATTTAATATATAGGCAACGGTCGTTGTAACAAGCATGTGTTCTTTGTTCTCGTGTAATTAATATATCTACAGGAACAAAATGCTGATAGCAAAAGGATGGAAAAGCAGCTAACGGGAATGTTACCGTTTAGTACTGAGATAGAATCAGACATGCAACAACTAACAGAGATCGTGCTATCTCAATCCAATTGTTCAGATGAGGATCTGGATTCCAACATCAAGCACCTGTTTCTTACTGTTGCCAAAAGTTTTTACTAAACAGCTTACTGTGATACAAGCACTGTCAATGGTCGCATGACCAAAGTGCTCTTTGAGAGAGTACTTTGATTCATTCTGCACGTCAAGTACGTTTAGGATGGCTTGCTGGTCATCTATTACTCTTCAAGTTGCTTTGGCTTGTGAATAGATGGTTAGGTGTCTCCAATATTCTGCATACTTTGAAGGCTACAATGAGATCATAGAAGCACTCTTAAGTCAATACTACTACTGGACTTGGAAGAAATATGACCGTCTTCTTTCTTTCTTTCTTTCTTTCTTTCTTTCTTTCTTTCTTTTTTTCCTTTTGTCGTGTGAGTAATACAATGAATTGTCTGTTGTGGTCCTCATCAAACACATTTTTCAGATCAGTGAGAATGCTATAGCGATTGCCTTGGATTGGAACACTGGGAAGTGATAGCTATATTTGCCTTTAGAACCTTATTACTATCACTTTCTAGAGCATTTGTGGTGGAAAACTTTGTAATCTTGAAACTGGAGAAGATAAACAAACAGTAGTAATTTACAACAACAAATGAATTAATCAAATTTATTTATTGGAAAGCTATGTAACGAATTCTATTACGAAGAAGGTGAATGATAGTAAAGTTGACACTAGAAAGTAAAGTAATAGGGTATAGTAATGTTACTACCGTCTACGCCTAGTATGTTTAAAAAGTTTATGAGCAAGTCATTGTAAAAGTAGTATATGACTAAAAAACAAGGTTCAAGGGATTAGCTCAAGTGCTATACGACAATCAAAAAGTACGTTGAACGCAACTTATGTAATTGAAATGATCAATCATGGATTATTTAAACAATTCTATACATACTTCTGACTCACAAATTTCAATCAGCTAATAACATAGAATTATAATTATTCCATGATTATATGTTGCTATTTTTTGAATTGTTGCAAAAACCTACGCAACTTGCAGGAAGTATACAGGGGCTTTTTGGTATTTGACCTCCTCCAAGTCTACAATTTAAAAAATGACCTCTAAGTTTTAAGAATTGGATAAATTCCTCCTTTTTAATCATGATTAGAACTTAATAATCCTTTAAAAGATAGAAACACTTTAACCCCCCAAGTTCTGAATATGACAAAATGGTCCATCTTCATAAATTTTTTTTTTTACTAAAAATAGAAAATTTCTTCCCCCAAAATTCTCCACCTCGTTTTAGCTCGAAAACAGACCAAAATCAGTGTTTGAGCTCACAATTTGTTTCCATCTCTTACAAATCTTAGTTCCATCTTCCTTATTTCACTATCCATTTCATAATTTTTGTTTGTAAGAAAGCTCGATAATTTTTTTATTTATTTCGGAGCAAAAACTTCAATCTTTCGATTTTGTAAGGTATTTTGTCACTACATTTGGTTGGGTTTAGCTCTTTCGAGATATGTGTTGTGTTTTCTTCATCTAATAAGCTTGAAAAGCTCTGTTTTATTGCTTTGACGCTGCTCCATCAAAGGTCTGGTTTTCAGATATGTGGTTTGCAGATCTGCTGTAATAGTTTATCATCAACCAGTTATAGTCGATTGTAGATCTAATCGCAATTAATAGACCATTGATTGGGTGCTATGCAGTAGTGAATGCTGATTTCTAGGATCAATGGGTGGAGATGGCAACATGTTTGTTTGACATTCCATGACAAGTGCAACAGTACATATTCTCTTAAAATTAGACGCTATGTATGACAAGTTAGTTAACAACGTCATTGAACGTGGTTAATTAACTTGTTACCGACGCGTGATATCCATTAGATAGATGCTTAATATTGCGTCTATAAGGGCGAAATAGTTCGTTCATTCATAAAATAATAGTAATATGTGTGTATTTTTCCTTGATGTCGCTAGTAATAACAGTACACCTATTTTGGACATATTTATTGCAGAAAGGTTCTAAACTTCTAATTTGAAACAAATAAAATAAATATATATTTAAAATAATAATAACACTTTACTAAATTAATAATTAATTATTGAAAGTTTTATTAATAGATTATTGTAAGAAAAAAGATAATATAAAGAAGGACTACATGTGAACACTTCAAATTTGATACCACAAAAATAAATATATATACATAAAAATACTAACTCTCTACTAAATATATAATCAACTACCTATGGTTTATTCATAGATAATTATAGAATAAAAATTAGTTAATATTAAGAAGGATGACATGTACAAAATAAAAATAAGCATACATTCAAATATCAGAAGAGATATCTCTGCATCGACATAATAATTTTTTTCATCAATCAATATATAATGTCGTTTGATTAATAAAAGATATACATTCAAAGAAAAAACAAACACTTTGCTAAATTAGTAATCAACCGTCCTAAGTATATTCCACATGTCCCATAAAAATTGATATAAACGTAAAGAATCATTTCAAAAAAAAAAAAATCAAGTTTGTGAACTTGATAATCAACCTTTCTAGGTATATTAACATTTGCATTCATTAAGACACAAATTCACCAAATACACCCGTTTCACCAAATGGACCACTGGATATTATTGAATAATCACCACCAAATTCACCCAATCAACCGAACTAGTCGTTTGTTATTGGTCTGTTTTTTGTTGTTTATGTTTTAATGGTCTAGACTTTTTAATTGCAAAATATTGCTTCAATTGGTAATATTAGTTTCAGTTGTGTTTTGATTATCCACAACTGTGGTCTATTGATATTATTCATCTCCCTGTAATTTTGATTCTGTTGTAATTTTAATTGTCTACCAAGTATAGTCTATTAGATAACTTGTCGAAACATAGGAAAAGCGCTCAGAGTTAACAGTAATCAAACCAATAAAATAGCTAAATTACAAGAGAAAATTACTTTCACATTAACAAAATTAACTAGAGTGACCATCCCAATTTAGGCATTTACAGACTAAACTAATTGGAAGATACGTATCAACCTCAATTCGGTCTATTGTACACTTATTGAAAAGCTGAGCGTTGAAGTTTTACCGTTCAGGATATTACCACACGCGCGTTTGGCATTTAGGATTTATGATATTTGGGGTTTAGGGTCTAGTGTCCATGCGCTTGGGGTTTGGGCTCTAGGTTTAAGGTAGATTATTTTGGCTTGTGGGTATATTATCAACGATCTGAAATTACACTATTTTTTATTGTCAACATTGCTCAGGTTGATAATATACGCTCATGATTTTGCTTAAAATAATAAAAAAATCCTATGTTAAACACTAGTAAGGGGTAATTTAGTAATCTACGAACTAGGAAACCACTCAAATGACAATTTTGTTGCATAATGTACCTTAATGATGGACGATAACATTGATAAGGAGTCATTGATAGGTACATTATGCACCAAAATTGTCATGTGAGTGGTTTCCTAGTTCGTAAATTACTAAGTTACCCCTTACTAGTGTTTAATATAGGGTTTTTATATTATTTTAAGCAAAATAATGAGCGTATATTATCAACTTGAGCAATGTTGACAGTAAAAAATAGTGTAATTTCGGATCGTTGATAATATACCCACAAACCAAAATGATCTATCTTAACCCTAGAGCCCAAACCCCAAACCCCAAGCGCGTGGACCCTAGACCCTAAACCTCAAATATCATAAATCCTATATGCCAAACGTGCGCGTGGTAATATCTTGAAGGGTAAATCTTCAACGCTCAGTTTTTCAATTGTACACAGACCAAATTGAGGTTGATTCGCATCTTCCAATTAGTTTAATCTGTAAATGCCTAAATGATCTACCTTAACCTTAGCAGTGGTGATTGTCACTCCTAAATAGTTGATTATCAACTTTTATAGAAATCATAGTAATTTTAGAAAGTATATTGTACTATGTTATGACACATTGAATATATTTTGGTTGTTTTTATATTTGACGTGGGTTATCAGTTTAAATGCCAAATGCGTGCGTGTTATATTCTCAATGGCAGTAACAACAACAACAACAAACAACAACAACACATCACCTGAGCGATAGGTGTACAATAGATTACAACCATGTTGTGCATAGACTTTTTATTGAATTAGTATTTAACTTTGTTTGTAAATACATCAAAATTAAATTGATGAGATATTATAATGGACCAAAGTTGAGTAGTTAAGATGTTGCTTATTTATTAATTTAATGCTAAATATTTTAAATCAAATACATTTTTCTAATAGTTGATAATCGACTGTTTACTACTCGAGTGTAAACCACTTGTTAAATACTATCAACCACTGTGTTTCATAATCAACTATCTTCGTGATGGTCATTAAATAATAAATTGATTAGTGGATAATTGATTAAGCATAAGAATTTTTTGGTTGAGTATCGTTCAAGTTCGATTTAGGAATTTTAATGAAAGGTATTACATTGTGTGGATTAAATATTGGCGCAAGCCAAGTAAATGAAAGCACGCAAAATTTGTATAAACCAAAAGTCTTATTTAACTAACAACAATAACAATAATTTTAAAGCTTTCAATTTTGTTTGATACATAAAAGATATAAGATTATACAGAGACTCTTGGAAAAGTTGTAAGGGTGATATAGTTTTCTTCTTGGTCGATTATTCAATACGTTAGTCTTTAATCGATCAACTGACATTTTATAACTTAGAGCAACAATTCAAGCACGACTAAATAGCCCTATCAACATCCATTTCGCTTTCAAAATTATTTTCTAATGCAACGGTTAGTGATAATTTCACTTGTCTTGAAATATCAAGTCAATATGTTGCCGCCTCCACAAATTGATCTAAAAAATCAGTATCCGCTGATGCAAAATTGTCTATCATTGGTCTATTAATTGTAATAAGTAAAGTCAATCATCGACAGGATTGTTGATGAACTGTTACAGCAGATCTGAAAACCAAACCTCTAATAGAGGAACGTCAAAGCAATACAACAGATCTTTTGAAACTTATTAGATGAAGAAAACACAATGCATATCTCGAAGGAGCTATACCCAAGCCAATGTAGTGACAAAACACCCTTCAAAATCGAAAAATTGAAGATTTTACTTCGAAAAAATAAATAATGAATTGAAAATAAGAAGAAAATAAAATATAAAATAAATAGCGTTATCAACGTCCATCTCGCTTTCTATATTATTTTCTTAAAGGTGTTGCAAATATAAGTAATAATTTCATTTGTCTTGGAATGTCAAACCAACATGTTGCCATCTCCACCCATTGATCCAAAAAATTAGCATCCACCACTGCATAGCTCCCATGAATGGTATATTAATTGTGATAAGGTCTACAATTGACTAGAATTGGTTGATGATAAATTGTTATAGCAGATCTAAAAACCACAGATCTGAAAACCACATATCTGAAAACCACAGATCTGAAAATCAGACCTTTAATGGAGCACCATCAAGGCAACAAAACAGAGCTTTTGAAGCTTATTAGTTGAAGAAAACACAATGCATACCTCGAAAGAGCTAGACCCAAGCCAATGTAGTCACAAAACACCTTCAAAATCAAAAATTAAAGCTTTTGCTCCGAAAAAAATAAATTAGAAAGCTTTGCACCGAAACGACGTGTTGGATATGGAGGGAGGGATGGGGGAGGCAAAAAATTATGGAAGAAGATGAAAGGTTTTCGAAAAAATTGGAAGAGAGGATGAAGAAATGGTGCAAGACCCATTTTTGTTTTTGACCCGGAAAAAACCCCATTTTTGGGTGAATTATATACTTTTCCACAAGTTTCAAAACCACCCACAAGTTTTTCTATTGCAAAGTAGGCCCCCAACCCCCACTTAACCACACTTAAGATATTTTCCCCAAAAAAATAAGTCAAAAAGAAAAAGTGGAGGTCATTTTGTTAAGTCAAGTTTTTTGGAGGTCTTTTAGTTAAATCTTCGCAAGTATGAATTGATGAATGGAGTCCCCCGAGTCATAAATTTTGGTCAGGATTATAATGATATTCTTCGGATTGTCTTCAATGTAGCATGTGCACTGAGTACAATGTGCTCTTCTTCTAAAACGACGTTTGCTGTGATATTCCTCTTGTACTGCGAGGTCAGGAGGCTTAACCTTCTCTGCTGTCAAGAGGCTTCTCTATCGGGATTTCGTAGATGTTCAAGTAGCTCCTTCAATAGCACTGGGTTGAGGCTCAGCCGAATTGCTGTTGCAACGCCTCATCGGTCGTTGGATGTGGGATACTCAGGGGGAAAGCCACCATTGTAGTAGGTTCCTAGCTCAAGCCTCCCCGTCTTTGATAAGCTCCCAATTGCGCTTGAAGAACTGCGGGGCAGTGCACTCCTATTTGACAAGCAGGGGTCGAAGCAGGTCTTTGAGTCTTCTTGATGGGATGGAGGAAGGTTCTGCCTGTGCTCAGACGCTTCAGAGATCCCTTGCTTTGATTAAGACATTTGAGCCTTGGTTATATCAGTGGTTGTGCGTCGAAGAATGCTCGGGCTGACATATCCGTTGATGCCGGGAAGAACTTCGAACTGCTTAGTGGCTTGTCGCTACAATTCAGATGAAGGATCTCCAGCCGTGCAAATTCCGAGAAATTTATAGTTTTTTCTTATTAGTTTTTCTTATAATACTTGTCGTAAACAATCTTGTATTCAAGAGGACATAATTATATATTATGATCCCACGGGCTGTTCATTATTAATGAAATGATTGTTCATCAATATTTTTATGCGTACTTGGGTAGTTAACCAGTATGTTTTGTGTGCCTTTATGGGCTTGTGTCTTTAAAAGATGGGCGTGCGCACTGAGAGGCGCTTCAGTTACGTCAGTAAGAGACGACTTGTATTGCACCCATAATTGGATGTCTTTAGCCCGTGTATGTAACGGGCCATTTTTGCGTTCCA
The DNA here is from genome assembly GCA_037355625.1 of Petunia x hybrida. Lineage (NCBI taxonomy): Eukaryota > Viridiplantae > Streptophyta > Magnoliopsida > Solanales > Solanaceae > Petunia > Petunia x hybrida. The sequence continues at coordinate 48,318 of JBBBVM010000225.1, forward strand.
ACTATAACGTATGTGCTTGTATACTAGATTATCTTAAGACTTTCTGGTACTATGCGGGCGGGCATCCCCGCCGGCATATAGGTGCGATTTGTTGAATTGACAAGTTCAACTTACGAATAATTTTTAGTGGCTAAGCTAGACGTGATCTAGCTCTAAGCAAGTAGTTTACCCTATACTTCAACTTAGGTCTGGCTGGGGCTGTGAATATTTGGATCGTAGATGGATCTGAATTGTAAAACTAACTAAGTAAAATAGTACTTTTATTGATGAATAACGGCGCAAAGCATGAATTGTTGTGGGTGAGAACCCGTAACATAACTGAAAAGAATGAAAATACTGTAAAAAATTTAAAAAGAAAATTAGAGACTTAGTTAAGGCAAATACTGAAAGGATTGAACCGTCGAACAGTGGTTACTTCTTCCATATCTTCGAGAGGCCCGGAGGCATCTGCCAAGGCTCCCTCATCGGAGGGTGCTGAGCCTCGAGAGCTGACCCGTGGGGCACTAACCACCCGACGTTTTCAATCCATATTGATCAAACAATAATAAACTGGCTGCCTCCACAGTTGTCTGCTTTCTGACTTGTCTTCGAGGAGTATTCCCTTGTCCAAGTTGTTAATCAGTGCATGGCGTTGTTCTGAAGCGAAACCTACGCTTGGAAATTCAAGGTTCACCAAATTCGTGGGGGTAACCTCAATCACTATTTGCTGGTTGCCTTAATCAGTGCGTGAATCCTTGGGTGATTCATCCTCTCTTGAGCATTCCTTCCAATAGACAAACTTCCACTTGTGAAAGTTTTTCAAAAGTGTTTTAATTTTTCCATGCCGTTCTGGCACACATATGTCCTCCATGGTAAAACCTCATTCGCTCGATTGACCACTAACCAGGACCTACTGTAGAGGCTGACCTCCTTGGCCCCAAATATGTAGGCTAAGTTAAGAACTTGAATTATAGCTTCATATTCTGCTTCGATGCTTGGACCTTTTGCGGCCCAGTTGAAGACCTTTTCGATGGGTGTTTCGATCCATAAATCAAGGTTGGCTTCTTCTCCTTCGAGATCTACGTCCTTATGGATCTCCTAGCACCCGGGCACGATTGCCTATACACTCTTGATTGACTCCTCCGCCTTCAATGTTATTTCCTCCACAAAATCTAAGGTGAAACCTTCTAGAGCCTGTGACCTGACGACCGTTCGTGGTTGATAAATGATATTATATTTTTCAAGTTCTTCAGCCAATTCTGCCAACCCTTTGGAGAAGCCAGGTCTGGATAAATATTACATATCAGCATAGAAGAGACCAAACTGACCGTATGGCTGAGAAAATACGAATGCAACTCCCGAGTCGCCATGACTACGGCCGCAACGAACAGAACGGGTAGAGGCAAAAGCCTATCTGGACACAAGAGTCCTTTTCTGGCATACTTTACAGGAATCTGTCTCCCATTTTCTCCTCATGTGAGCACCATATTCCATGCTACTTCTGAGATTGAGACATACAACAACAGGTGCTCCCCCTAGAGTGGCTCGCTTACTGTCGGAACCTGCAAGAGCTTCATCTTTATGCGGGCCAATACCAGGTTGCGATGTATCGGCCACAAAAGTCCTTTGTGTTTTACTAGTACCTCTGAGAGCTGATACCATAATTCTGCTACCCTGGAAATTAGATGGCTCGTCTCCGACAATCGTTCCCTCAGCTAATGAAATATTTATTCTGGCCCTATACTCCATAGACGCATACCAAAAGGATTCCTCATCTACCATATTTACCTCGGCTATCGAACACAACATAGTTTCCAGGTGAAGACCGCTCATTGCATAAGTTGCTAATCCCGTGCAAGGTCGGGTATCTGAAGACTTGATGGAGTGTTAAGGGCACTTCTCTTACGCAGTGTATCCAAGGCCATCCCAGAATGACATTATTTGAAAGATTGCAGGTTAGTACCTGAAAAGGTGTTATGCTCGTTGTTGACACCTAATTTTGTCCCTCATGTCTCAATAGCCATTATTCCAACAAAATTGCACTGATAACCACGCAATTACCCTATAGTCATTCCTATACTGAGTCATTACCTCATGTACACACGTCAATTAGGCCATTTTTCAAAATACTGGCACAAACCACGACTGTTTACAAAATTTGCACGTCAAAATTATAATTTTTGTAATTACTCATATTTTAGAAAAATTACATAAATTATTTTAAAATGCCAAAAATAATACTCTACCTAGCCATTTGGCTCTTAAAATCAATTTTCTTATTTTTTATAATTTTTCTAAACATTTTATACAATTTTTATACGCACTTATACACATTTTGTACACTTATATACACCTGATATACACTCTGGAATTTATACCTCACGCCCTCCTCACTTATCCACGTTACCTCCACTTCAGCTCAACGTCAAGCCCACGTGGTTCGATCCTGGCCCTCTATTTGTCTAATCCAATGGCTGAAATGTTAATTTCTTTTTTTAATTACCCAAACACACCCCCAAACCCTAAAATCCCTTCATTTCCAATTCTCACACTCAGCCGACTCTCTCTCTCTCTCTCTCTCTCTCTCTCTCTCTCTCTCTCTCTCTCTCTCTCTCTCACGAAGTTCTCTCTATTTGCGCTGTTTTGCGGCCAAATCCACTGGCGAAATGCAAAACAAATTACATATTTGTACTCCCCTCGTCATCCGCTGCAAAATCCCTATACTTTTGTTGACATTCGGACAAAGGTAAAATTTGACCTCGCGTCAACGAGAACTTCAGTCGCCGGAAAAGTTTTCGGCCATGATTAAATGGGTAATCCACTCCTTTTTCTCTTTTTTCTTGATTCGAAGACTGTTATGTGACACTTCTGCTTGATTTTGATTTATTGTTCTATGCTTTAGCATGATTAATAGATTAGTTGGCATACGCTAATCAATTAGGGTTAAATTTATTTGTTTAAGTAGTTAATTCATTAATTTAAGTCAAAACCCTAGTCTGAAAGGTTTGCATGACTGATTCGCTATGTTCTGAGTTTGTTCCATGACATTTGTTATTAAACTCAACCTTAGCACCCACAATAGTTCATATATTCTGTTTTACATTGAATTTAGTCTTTTAGTTTGCCTTAATATATAATTGGTTGTTTGAAATTGAAATGTGATGAACATGATTTAAAGAATCTTGACGGGAACTAATCAAAATTTGTAAATGGAATACTGTTTTGATGATTAATATGGTGCTAGCTAAGTATTGCTTGTAATCTGTCGAAATATTAGGATGATTTCCGAGTCTAGGCTAATTTGAAATCCTGATCTTCTAAACTTGGACCTCATTGTGTTTAAGAAAGGGAATTCTAAATAAATTAGGAATGGGTTTGCCTTATTGTTAAGGATTTGATTGGGTTATACATGGAAAAGACACTTAAGAGACTTGGTTTTATTTTTGGAAAGCTATATTCCCTTGCCTTATGAGTTTACCTGTTTGAATTTGAAAGATTCGACCCTACAACTATATAAACTGATCCTCTCATTCACTAAGGCACAAGCATTCTGATATACAAACGCTGCATATCAAAACACTAGCACAAAAACTTTCTTCTTCACTCTTAGTTCTCTGAAAAGGATCCTGCTATCTCTCTACTCTTTTTCTTGCAATATCTTTTCTGGAAGACATCAAAACACTGCCTAAGTCTAGTCTATTTGCTGATTACTGTATCTAACAAGGTATACAATCTTATACTTGTCCCCTGACTGCAACATGCCTATATACATGACCTGTTAGATGTTTTTTGTGTGTGTGTATGACCTATTTGGGAGGTTCCATACCCTCCCTGCTAACCCTTTCTCTTGCAGCCTGTGTGGATAGCTTTGAAAGCTATACCAAAGTTTAATTTGCAGGTCTTTGAGTGTTGGTAAAACGTAAAAGCTTTCCTCATGCTGGATAATCAAAGCCTAGGCAGGCTTACCTCTGAATGCATTTAGGGTACTGTTTCTTGTTTCCTTTCTGTTCCCTTAGCTTCCCCTTTATGTGTATTCATTTAGGAGTGCCCTGCCTATATTTTGCTTGATCTAAGACAAGTCACATAGCCAAAACTATTTGTTTTTCCACACATGGCCCTCTCTAAACCCTTACACCACTTTGTGCTTGCATCACTTGTTCTTAATCTCAATTGTAATGTTTAAACCTTGCATAACCATTTTTAGGTAAAACCACACCGTAATGCTAAGTTTGGATTCTGATTTCACTTGTCTAAACCAAAATCTTGATAACAGAGTTATTTTTACATTTAATTGACTGGATTCGACGTGTTTGGTCTTTAGAATTGAGATTTAAGAACAGTTTTTTTAATTTTAAACCGTGAAGTATGTGATTTTCACAAACAAGGGGCTATTATGTGATAACTGTCTAAAACTGAATCATTTATGTAAAAAACAAGGACTGCCCCTTTTGCATTATTAAGCTGGGCCCAAAAATCCTTTTAAATGTGGCCCTTTTTTGTGATTAAACTAATTTTTGACAAGCTTTAAGCTTCTATACACTAATCTAATAGTGTATAGGAGTGTATAAGTCTTGGGGTCCATTATATGGAATATATATATATATATATATATATATATTCTAAAGTTATTAACACCCAATTCATGTATTTGCATGTGATATATGTATATAATTATGTGTGGCGGCCCTTTTGTGCACTTCCTAGTTTCGTGTATCCCTATTTTCAAAACTGTCCCTCTAACGCTTATGTTTTCTAAAACCGACCCCAAAAATCAAATAGCCATTAAGATTAGGGCTCGACAATTAATGACGAGTCATACTGACCCTAAATGGCTAACATTTTATTTCAAAAACAACCCCCATTTGGTTTTTGACAAAATCTGAAATTATTTGTGAAAGTGGTCTGTTTTTGCAAAACTGCCTATCTATTTAAATGCTGAAATTATACAAACAGGTTGTCTTTAACCTCCTTTTACAGATTTGACCCTCTTTTTGATTAAGCATTTATGCTAGAGGCCTTAAACGCGATTAGGCCAAATTATTGAAGCCTGATTGTGTATATGCTACCTAGACTTGTCTAATTAGACTTAGTGTATAAATTGATTATGAAATTGACCCTTTAAGTTAGTAATGCATATGATAATATCTTTGTAAAAATATCTCAAAATATACTCGGGTGGGAACCACTTTTGTGGGACTTGAGGAAGTGCCTAACATCTTCTTCTCTGAGTCACTTGGACTTCTTACCTACTAAATCTCTGAAACTAGACCGGTTTGATAAAGACCTGACTTTAGACGCTTAGGTGACCCAATACACCTTAGAAATCTATATTAGATGGCGATTCCAACTCTTAACTCGGACATACTCCTTCTCTATTTTACAAACACATACACAGTACAACACAAACTCCATTTTCACGCAGACCCCAGTCAAAATTACCCCTCCATTGTCTTCCTCCCTAACAACACCATCGATACACCACCACCTCAAGTTGAAAAAAAAAGAGGCAGTATAGACGCTCCCCTCACCTTCTCCTTGACGCACACACTGCACCATCAGACACACAGATCATACACGACACCTACATATACAAACAAAATTCCACCTATACATACAAAATACACACATTTCGAGGCACCCCCACTAGTCTCCTTCCCCAAATGCACGATACACCCGTTTTCTCCTCTTCACCATATCCAAACCTTCACTCACAATCAGAAAACAACCACCAGTGAGAAAGAAGCATAAACGGACCCCGACCATCTCTTTGTCATCGTCCCTAAAAACACAAGACAACAGAACACACGTAAACAGTACACATCCACGACCCCCCTCACACACCATTACACATCATCTCCACCAAACAAAACCAAATCTAAATAGGGGATGGGTATCGGCAGAAACATCAGAAACAGGGAGTAGTACAAAGCGGGACCCGGATCGGGAACCCCATCGCTGATGCTCTATTTCTCTGTATTTATTCAATTTCTCTTTCATTATGACATCTTGTTATTGAGTATTATTGACCGGAAGAGGAGTGAAGCAAGACAAGATTGAGAGTGGTAGCGACGTCGGTGAGGTCGCCAAAGTTTTACCAAGGTCCGCCGGGCTGTCGCTCCTCCGTTTCTGGTCGTTGTCACTGCCATTGCGATTTTCTGCAGGTCTCGCCTGACCTATTGCAAATCTCCATCACATTTGGATGTTGGAATCAAGAGTTGTTCTTGATCTCCGCCGCACTTGGTTATTGTTTCCAGTCACTGCTATACCGTGACTTTGCTGAGAAGTCTTTGGTTTTGAACGGGGTGACCCTTGATGTAAGGGAGGGGATATTGGATTTGGCTTCTGATTGCTTTTTTTTTTTTTTTTGACTCGCTTATACTACTGACCCGTATTTCGTTACTTTTTGGACACATTATTGTTTGCTTTATTTGATTTGTTGACTAATGCTTTTTTAGACCTTTGTAGTTTCTTAAATCTGGTGGTCCCTACAATTGACAAGCCTATGAAAATATTTTTTATTTGAGGCTTAATAATAATTTGACGGATAATATACACTGATTTGAACATGATACTATACTCAAACAGCCCATCCCCGTGTCCCTAAAACAATTAGGCGATGATGACATGTATGAGCTGTGTTGCAAGACAAGCCGGTGATGGAGTGATGGGATCCGTACTTGGCATGTCAACCGGAGGGCCCCCGTGTTTGCAGCCGTACCGACGTCCCTAACCTCTGCTCGATTCATACAAACCTGAGCCTACACTTTTATAAAACCCATTTTTTTCTTTATTTTTTTATTTTTATTTTATATTGATTATTATTGCTATTATTGATATTTTATACTATTATTATTATTATTATTATTATTATTATTATTATTATTATTATTATTATTATTATTATTGTATTAATACTAACTCATTTTCTTTATTTGGGCTGGTTTATTTTGGAAGAAGGTAATTAGTAAAAAGAACCCTTTACTTTATTATTATTAATCCTTATTATTATTATTATTATTATTATTATTATTATTATTATTATTATTATTATTATTATCATCGTTCTTATGACTAACATTTTTATTGCTATTATTATTATCATTATTTTATTATTATTATTAGTATCACTATTATTATTATATTAATTCATATTTTTTATATTTTTGCGAAGTATATTGTGGTAAAATTGCATAAAGACAGCCCTTTTTGAAAAAGGATAAAAATATTCAAATTCATTAACTTTATTTAATTTAATTTTATTAATTTTGTTTGCAATTCTTACTAACTTGTTTATTTATTTTTCAAGGAACATTTGGACAATACTCAATTATTAGAGGAGATAGATGTTTATTACTTTTATTTAAATTATGTACTATAGTTTAATATTCAAAGCATTTTATTGCTTAGTTAGATTAGTCACTCACTTTAAAATCTCAATTATTTTGTTCGGCCGGTAACCACATTTGGTGGAGCTTGAGAGGTGCCTAACCCCTTCCTCTCGGGTTAATTGATCCCTTTCCTAGAATTTCTGGTTCGTAGACTAAGTTTCAGATATAATTATAAAATTAGCTAGAAACAAAGTAGGTGCCCTAATACGCCTAGTTAAAAAATATATTAGGTGGCAACTCCAACTCTTTACCCGCGAGTTCCAATAAGTTGAGCCCTATTTCGAACTTTAACCGATTCGGGAAAAAATAAGATACGACAGAATGACGACTCCGCTGGGGATATCAAGGTTCTAACCATAACGGACTTTAAATTGGGATTCTTTACTTGCTTTATATTCTTGCCATTTATTTCGATAACTAACTTTTCTTCTTTTCTTTTTTTTGCATGATTAAAGTCTATTTTTAAGTTTTCAAATTTTAGCGCTTTATTCTTTATACTCACTTTATAATTGTTTATGTCAGTCACACTTCCTCCACTCGTGGAAGGTTTTTCACTTGCACACACCATAAATGGTTACGTGGATCTCACGGCCGTTTCACTCTCAAAAAACTTTTAGGGGGAATGGTTTGGAATCTAGTTGGTTCGTGGTACAGCCAATAATTCTAAACGTCCCCACCCCTTGGTTGTCCACCCGGGGGAACCATCCTTGTTTAGATTACCTAAATCTTGAAAGGTTCTTTTACAACACGTCTTACACCTCAACCATTTTCAAATCTTCCATAAATTTGCTAAATCTTTTTTTTTAAAACAATTTCACTTCATGATTCTTTTTGCATTTTCTTTATTGTCTAGTTTCTATTATCCTATTTTTTGAAACTAACTTTTTTTTTTCTTTTTTACAAATTTTTTTTGTGAAATACTTCAATACGTGCATCCTTTACAATACTCATGCATTTTAGAAAACTTGTGCATTTCTTTCAAAATTGGTGTATTTTAAAACTTGTGCATATCACGCTACCTTCTACCACTCCTGATAACTTTCTAAATCGTGCATTGAAAACACGGTGGTTACGACCACCTCTTCCCTTACAAAAAATTCTTTTAGGGAGAACGACTTGGAATCTATTTGGTCCGTGACGTTCCGGCTCCTGAGTCGTCCGCTTGGGAGGATAATAAAACTCGGTCTAGCTAACTCCATTCCTTAGTAGCAACGCTAGGAATAATGCATCATGACATATCATTAATCGACTTGTTCTCAAGTTCGATAAGCCAACGTGTTCAAGCAATCCGAACGAGTTTTTTTGACCCCCAAAGAGCGTTGAACACGATTTATTTGCATATACTTAGGGGGTTAAACATGAAAAATATGGACAGTTTATTGGCATTGTTCTGCATTCAGTGCCATTTAAAGGCACAAAGGTTACTCAATAGGCGTCAAAAGCCCAAATTGAATCAGAAATGATTGTTTATTCATGAACAGTTGGAATTATTCTGTATTCAATGCCATTCAAAGGTACAAAGGTTACCCAATAGGTGTCAAAAGCCCAAATCGAATCAGAAATGAATGTTTATTCAAAAAAAAAGTCAGAATTATTCTGTATTCAATGCCATTCAAAGGCACGAAGGTAACCTAAGAGGTATTAAAAACCCAAATTGAATCAGAAAATGATTGTTATTCATAAAAAATCTGAATTATTTTGTATTCAATGTCATTCAAAGGCACGAAAGTAACGTAATAGGCATTAAAAGCCTAAATTGAATCAGAGACGACTGTTTATTCCCAAAGGATTGGAATCATTCTGTATTCAATGTTATTCAAAGGCTTAAATGGTAACTGAAGAGGCATTAAAAGCCCAATTTGAAGCAAAAATGACCGCTTGATACGTGGGATGACATATAAGGCACATTTATCCTTTGAGCATTATATAAAGACTTGACATTCTTAGCATGTCAAAAGTCCATTAGCAACTTCCGTCTAAACTGTCTAAAGGGTTTTTAACCCACAATGACACATCTTTTCATATTCTCCGTTGCATTGTTTTCAAAAGCTTGTGCCACACGTTGATCATTTTGCTCACAATAAAGCGAATCTTAGGCCTTTTTCTTCTCCCTTTTTCCTATCGTCCTTCACCTTTTCCAAAAAGATCATGGCCACAAGAGCATTTGACATGGTTGCTGAAATCCCTCAGTTGCTCAGAGATTGGTGGGGAAACCTAAGCATAGATCAAAAAGACCGAGTTAAAATGGTGTTGGGGAATATGATTTCACTAATAGAGCACACTGCAGTGAAAGGGATGATAGAAGCAGCAGTACACTAATGGGATACAGATCGAGCAGTTTTTCACTTTGGGAGTGCAGAGTTGAGACCATTATTGGAGGAAATAGGCGGGTTAACTCAATTACCATTTGAAAGTGAAGAAGTCTTAATTCCTAAGAACATTGCACCCAAGGAGTTCTTCGAAATGGTAGGGTTAAAGCCCGAATTATGCACAGACAGTATAAGGCAATCGGGAATTTCTCTAACTTCCTTCTACATCAAATTTGGGTATAGAGAAGCATTTCAAGAATCCGAAGACTATTTCAGCATTAACCAGGTAGATTGGCAAGAGCGGAGGGTACTTGCTTTTGTTACCAGCTTCTTAGGGACTGTCGTGTTTCCACAACACAAAGGATGAGTTGATGTTTGCATGGTTACATTGCTGATGCCTTACTCAAAGACATTAACAAGAAATACACATTGGTACCTATGATCGTCGCAGAGATGAACCGTGCTTTAGAAAGATGCAAAAAGGGTGCTGGTTTCTTCGAAGGTTGCAATTTGCTTTTATAAATTTGGCTGATAGAGCATTTGCAAAAGATGGGTAGCACAGAGCAAGCCTTCCCTTCCATACCAAGAGAAAATTACATCTTGACTCATACCGCCCGCATGGATAACGCTCTTGGAGAATGGGACCGACCAACAACTGCCAAAGGTGGGCACCATATATTCTGTCAATTGACACCTGAAAATATACAATGGATGCTTGATTACTTTCCCAGCACAACAGTAATCACAAGATCCAAAGCAGACTCTATTCTTGCCTTAGTGGCTTTAGAGGAGTTTACCCATACACTCCTTTAAGGCACTTAGGCAAACAGTGAGAAAGCAGATTGTACCCCAAATTGAAAACATCTGAAGTTTCAAAGCAGATCTTCTCGGAGGAGTGATACCATTCAAAGAAAAGACATTAGAACTTTAGAAAGAAAGGCAACGGATGGGAATCGAGACTATTGGACGAGACAGGTTTGATGCTGGCTATAATGAAGACTATCCAGACTGGCTTATTAAAGACATAGCAAGGGCAGTTCAACCAAAAGCGACAACAAAAAGGAAAAGAAATGCTGATGAGTTAGAATCCGAGTACAAGAGGTTACGCAAACAACTGACAAGGGCACAAGAGAAAATAGCGAAGAAGCAAGGTTTGGTCGAAGCAAAGAACAAAAAAAAGACAAAGGCGCAATAAGGCAGAACTATTGACAAAATGCATAGAGTCTATAGATGTATGGGCTAGTGAAGGAATGAACGCTGTGACTGACAAAGGAATAGAGGAGAAAGGAAGTAAGGCTTGAGAAATGTTGAAAAACATCATGTTCGACATATCCCGGCTCTTTATTGATGCATACAATATCATCTTCCAAGAAGATTCATCAAGGGAAAGTTCGTCTGAGGAAGAAGAAGAAGAAGAAGAAGAATCTTCTGGAGATAGATCAGCATGAAAGACGTTCGCCTGGCCATGTTCTAACCTCCTAGAGATGTTTTTCACCTTTCACACTATTTTAATATCAGCCAATGTAACAAAAGTTCAATAAATGCAATATTATCTTCTAGGCTCCAAATTTTGTTAGGAAACGAAATGATACATGTGGCACAAAACGTTTTTCAAATCATCATGCGTAAAACAGTTCTTCGCATTATAGGATGCATTTCTTACTTGATATATGTGCATTGCATGAATTTGTTTGTTGCTCTAGGTCTCTAAAGGAATCATTTCTTCAAATTCAATCTCCTGTCAAGGCACCTCCTCTCCCTACTCTACGCCCAAATCCTGATATCCAAAACCTTTCGCATATCCAAACTATCTCTAACTCACCTAAACTGTCTCTAACTCACCTACCAAACTCAAAAATCTATTACCCAAAAAGTTGGCTCGAGTTGAATACCAAGACAAAAGATATGTTTAAGCAAGTGCATTTGTCAGGGATTTTCTGAAATAAGGAAGTTTTTCACATCAATTCCCACCCTCTCCTCTCTCCAATATCTCCACTGCACTACAAGCTACTAATAACGCTATCCAGTCTGGAAATGTGAGCCTTTTCAAAAGAAGAAAGATAAAGTCTCTTTTGCTACAACTATTCAAGACCCTACTTTCAACCACTATTTTATCCCTACACTCATATACCATCTAAATATCCTGTTTACAACACTCAGCCCACTCGACCTATATTCCACATCCCAACATCAAATCGTCCACCATACCAGCAAAACACTCAACCCAGCTATCGAAATGCACCACCATACCCTCCTAGGCCTCGCCTTGATGCAAACCAAAGACCGAAAAGAAACTACACTCCACTAGCTGAATCCCACACTCAATTGTTCGAGAGATTGAAAACTGCCGGATTTATTGTCCTGGTACCTCAATTGTTCTAGCAAGCACTATGCACATGGAGAGAAAATTGACAAAGCAAGAGAAATGTTGGTCAAACTCAAAGGCACACATGACTCAACTTAATACCTTTTGACACCAGTGCCAAAGGATTACTTTGTTGCACCTGTCTACACAATCACACCACTTGCAATACATGAATCTGATCCAAGGCATTTACTTGCTCTTGTCATAATTGAAACGGCAGTCAAAAGCTAGTGGAAGATAATAAGGAATTAGAAAGCAAGGGATGTTACAAAGGTTCATGCACAACAACAGAAATTAGCAGGCCGATTCAACTTGGAAAGGAAAACAAAGATGTAGTGACAAAAGCTTCCATTACATGACAGGAAATAAAAATCCCAAGGATATTTAAAAGCATATCTTGACCGACTAAACTAAGTCAAGACAATGAACTTAGGACGAAGTTATTTGAGACACTTACAAGACCAAGCGTTGATTTGATACAAAAACACATGCAAATAGACTTCTTGGAGCAATTTTGGTCGAAGGCGTTATTGGAATAATATGAATTCTCATGAAAACAACTACAATAGGACACATCAATGTAAGAGTACACATGATACACAGGCAACCTACATCGAGTTCGGCGGCTCAGCAATAAGATGTTATCCAACAAGGAAAGTTGGTGCAAGAACTATATTGCAGCAGTCAGTTAACAAGTATAAAAGGCGTTGAGTATCTCTTTGAAAGGCACATAGGCATCATGACAAAAAAAATTGCAAGAAAGGATGGCAAATGCACTCAAAGCCTTGGTATTCGACAAAAGCCAACCCCCCTTTCTGCCGCACAACACAATATATTCTTTACAGAACATCTTTACCATTTTTCATTGACATTCAACTCCTCGTCTCCTGTTTAAACAAGCATCGGTCGTTTGACCAAAATCCTTACCTTGACTGCTACATAAAGCACTTAGGCAATCTCTTGTGGTATCTGTGCATTCTATGACAATCCTCAAATTCCCTTCACGGTCCAGGTATTTTTTGCGTCAAATTTTTGCTAAATGTGCACACATAATTTTGTGCATTTCACCACTTTATTACGGTCGCTCTGCGCTTTAACACCGAAATTGGTCAAGAATCTGTATTAAGAAAAGCCAAAATGGCAAGCCAAGCTGAAAACACTTTCCTCTGCAACAAAGTCCTTTAAACCACCAGCATATGACACCATGAGCATTCAGACAATCTCATTCCCATACAGCTTGCATTATACCCACAGGAGAGTCACAACAAAGAAATCCAATCACTGTACAACCGAAGCTGACAAAACTTACAACCTCACACTACACCCAGCTCACATAATAAACAACTTCCCCTCTGTCAAGACCTTATCAGGCGAAACGCAATAAAGGATAAACAAAAAGACAAAACCTCACACCTTTACTCCTTTAGCCCAATCAAAGGACATTGCAACCAACAAATAAACTACTGCCTAGATACCTATCCAACAAGATATATACTCGTCACTTACACATTTAATACCATGACACCAGAAGACATCCAGCACTAAAACACAAAGTTCAGAGTCTGAATGACCAAAGCAAGACAATGGTACAACAAGAACAAACAAAGGGAAATTCCAACTCCCAAACCACAAACGCATTTCTACAAAGGTCCATCCATCAAAGGTAGCTCCATGACTTTCGAAAAGAAAAGCATGAAACATGAAGACACCCCATTACAACCTAAGACAAATACAATTTTGGACAATCTCCAAATCCCGCAAAATCTAAAAATCAAACCTCAGTTTGGGCATACAAGTATCCATACAATCATAGTCACTGACATGTCCAATCGCCACACTAAAGGACGTGTACATATTCTGCCTAAAACATTGGTGTTCAGGGCAATGCAACCACCCTCTCTCGGTGATCTATCATAAATAATAAACTGGGGCAGAAGTTTTTATGATCCCCTAAAAAATTCCAAAAGACGCAAGCTAACACTGGGTAGAAATTTTTGAGATCCCCTCAGAAATTTCAAGAAAGTCCTTATAAAAGCAACATGATAATTTTCTTAGCACATTGCATGACATAACAATGCCATTCTATTTTTTTGCACTCACTTTACCTTTTGATCGCAGGGTATACAGCCCGACGGGACATGTACTTCATTTTTGTTCGTAGGGTATACAACACTATGAGAAGTTTGGCATGAAAGAGGGTATATAGCTCGATGTCGAGTTTGGTATGACAGAGGGTTGACAACCCGATGCATTGACTGAGGGTATACAGCCCGATGTCGAGTTTGGCATGGCGGAGGGTAGACAGCCCAATGCATTGACTGAGTGTATACAACCCGTTGTCGAGTTTGGCATGGTGGAGGGTAGACAGCCCGATGCATTGACTGAGGGTATACAGCCCGATGTCGAGTTTGGCATGGCAGAGGGTGGAAAGCCCGATGCATTGACTGAGGGTATACAACCCGATGTCGAGTTTGGCATGACGGAGGGTATACAGCCCGATGCATTGACTGAGGGTATACATCGCGATGTCGAATTTAGCATGGCGTAGGGTAGACAGCCCGATGCATTGACTGAGCGTAGAAAGCCCGATGTCGAGTTTGGCATGGCGGAGGGTAGACAGCCCAATGCAGAGTTTGGCATAATAAGAGGTAGACAGCCCGGTGAAGGGATGACATGACAAAGGGTAGAAAGGATGGCATGGCGAAGGGTGTGCAACTAAATGAAAGATTGGTAGACAACCCTACATGAAGAGATACACAGCTCAATATAAAAAAGAGCTGTACAGCCTTACGTGACCAGCACACATTTGAAAGATGAAGAGCAATGGCAAGACGATCCAGTGATAGGGAAGTCTCTTTATGCATTTACGTACATAGTATTTTGCAAAAGTCACTTTTATCGTAGGATATACAACCCGGCGTTGCACTGCAAGATGATCTAACGACAGCTCGGCGTGATGAAGCAATTACTTCCTGACGTGAAACACTTAGCAAATGAATATTCCCTAGAGGAGAGGAACACATTCCCTAGCACTGAGCACCCGAAAGCAGACTACATGACAAAGGAGAGCTCAACTCAACAGGGAAGTTTACTTTACCTTTATTTTTATCTCAATTTGCATTTATCTTGATTTTGTTGTAGGGACTCTCCAATCTCTCGACAAACCCCTGCGCCATACTCTCACGCCTACTCCTAAAATCACTACCAATTGTGCAGCCACAAAACCTCAAATACGTACAAAGAATCATCCCAAAACCCACATCAAGAAGCTTAATCCTACAGACAATGCTTCTGATACACCCGCAAGCTACCTATTTTGCCAACTTCCAAAGTGCTCAAAGCTACAGTTCCGTACTCGTACCAGTGATCTACCTAATCTTTCCTTGTCGATTGGGTACCAGCTTCGTATTCCTTCTATTCATGCCTATCTATTTGAATCGTGCATATTTATCTTACCTTACTCCTCAATGTTCCCCAACTCACTCAAGCCAATGATGAAAACAAGATGGCTCATTTATCGAGTTATAGTGGAATCTATGCCCATGTAAAATCCTCTTTATGGGTGTGTCGTGCACCACATCTTCATAAATAGGATGTTTACAAGCTTTTTTCCCCACACTCGATCTATCGATGTTACCTCGTCTTTTGACAATTGCCTTTGTTGTACCTGCAGACTACCTATTCTGTCCTATTCCGACACGCCCGGAGTTGATCATTTCATACAAGTAATCTGCCTAATCTTTCATCACAAACTAGGATTTCATTTTGCATTTCCTTCCAACAAATACCTACTTTGTCTATTTAAGCATATCTGCGTCAATCGTGCATGTTTTCGTGCTTAATCGTGCCCATCTATTCGACTCGTGCGCATCATTAAAACTCGCTCCTCAAATATTTCCCAGCTCAGGCAAGGCAATACCGAGGGCAAGATTACTTATTTACCGAGATGAATTGGAAACTATGTACATATAAACTCCTCTTTATGGGCGTGTAGCACCACATTTTCATAACTAGGACGATTATAAGCCTCTTTTCCCACGCTCGATCTATTGAGGTTATCTCACCTTCGCTAGTGCCTTTGCTTCACTCTTCATTTATTCCGCTGAAAGGCAAAGGATACACAAACCTAAACTTTACATACTTGGATAAGTTTAGTCTTTACATCTAAAATCGTGCATCATAAACATCTCACACATGCAACATGCCATTCCAGAACTACACACGGCCTGATTCTCGTAAACCCGAGATAAGTAGGCAACTCAGAGACCGGGGTTCAGCCGAAACACCACTAAACTCCCATTTTCCATTTTCAATCATTTTACATACCAGTCATGACAAAATTGGCTACTTCATCAACTATCTTTTCCCGAAGATTCTTTTCATCATCCCCGGGCAAAGAGGGGCAGCTGTTGACCTCTAATTTTGTCCCTCATTTTTCTAAAATTGGCTATAATTTAACTTAAAGGCACAATTTGAATATTTGCGCAAAATGTGTATTAGAAAGCATGCATTTACATGCGTTATACCCTACTTAAACATTACATACTTAAATGTGGTTATATTACGTAATTTTGCATCATTTATGCTATTTGTTAAAATGTGACTTTCTGTGCAATTTTACATTTATAATATTTTAGTAAATAATTTATGGCTATATCACATAATTGCATCAGTTAGACTACATGTCAAATTTATATCGATTTGTGATCATTTGTGCAAATTGGCAATTATCTGTGATTATTTATATTTAAATAATTTTATTTGAGCTTATTTAATGATTATTTGTACATTTTATACAATATATATATATATATATCTATATTTTATTTTTGTACCTTTAAGTTGAATATTAGCCAATTAAGAAGAAATGTCCAAATTCCTTCTTATTAATTCCTCCATATTTCAAAATCCCCACCAAAATTCTTTATTTGGTTATATTTATTTTTATTGACTTTTTATATTGAATTATATTTTTTCTTTTTGAACCTACCCCATTTTTAATACCAAATACATCCCCCTACATTTTGAAATTGAGGAAATATCAAAGGAAAATTTCATTTCCTTACAAATATTACTCCCGAAATCTTTCCCTAATCTTCCCTTAATCTTTTCCAATCTCCTCCCTAAATTCCACACCCAAATTTCTTAATCTCCTCTCAATTTCCAACAACTATTTTTCCCCAAAATTTGTATATATGCACATTACATATATCACCCACATAATCAGATCTAGACATACTCCTTCTCTATTTTTCAAACACATACACAGTACAACACAAATTCCATTTTCACAGACCCCAGTCAAAATTACCCCTCCATTGTCTTTCTCCCTAACAACACCATCGACACACCACCACCTCTAGTTGGAAAAAAAATAAGAGGCAGTACAGATGCTCCCCTCACCTTCTCCTTCACGCACACACTGCACCATCAGACACACAGATCATACACGACACCTACATACACAAAAAAAATCCACCTATACACACAACATACACACATTCCGAGGCACCCCCGCTAGTCTCCTTCCCAAATGCACAATATACCCATTTTCTCCACTTCACCATATATAAACCTTCACTCACGATCACAAAAACAACCACCGGTGAGAAAGAAGCATAAACGGACCCCGACCATCTCTTTGTCATCGTTCCCAAAAACACAAGACAACAACACACACAAAAACAGTACACATCCACGACCCTCCCCCCACACATACACCGACATTCACACACTATTACACATCATCTTCACCAAACAAAACCAAATTGAAACAGGGGATGGGTATCGGCGAAAACATTAGAAACAGGGAGTAGTACAAAGCGGGACCCGGATCAGGAACCCCATCGCTGATGCTCTATTTCTCTGTATTTATTCGATTTCTCTTTCGTTATGACATCTTGTTATTGAGTATTATTGACAGGAAGAGGAGTGAAGCAAGACAAGATTGAGAGTGGTAGCGACGCCGGTGAGGTCGTCGGAGTTTTACCAAGGTCCGCCGGGCTGTCGCTCTTCCGTTTCTGGTCGTTTTCACTGCCGTTGTGATTTTCTGCAGGTCTCACCTGACCTGTTGCAAATCTCCATCGCATTTGGATGTTGGAATCAAGAGTTGTTCTTGATCTCCGCCGCACTTGGTTGTTGTTTCTAGTCACTACTACACCGTGACTTTGCTGAGGAGTCTTTGGTTTTGAACTGGGTGACCCTTGATGTAACGGAGAGGATATTGGATTTGGCTTCTAATTGCTTCTTTTTTTTTAACCTGCTTATACTACTGACCTGTATTTCGTTACTTTTTGGACACATTAGTGTTTCCTATATTGATTTGTTGACTAATGCTTGTTTAGACCTTTGTAGTTTCTTAAATATGGTGGTCCCTACAATTGACAAGCCTATGAAAAAATTTTTGTTTGAGGCTTAACAATGATTTGACGGATAATATACACTGATTTGAACATGATACTATACTTAAAAAGCCCATCCCCGTGTCCCTAAAACAATTAGGCGATGATGACATGTATGAGCTGTATTGAAAGACAAGCCGGTGATGGAGTGCTAGGATCGGTACTTGGCATGGCAACCGGAGGGCCCCCGTGTTTGCATTCGTACCGACGTCCCTAACCTCTACCTGATTCATACAAACCTGAGCATGCACTTTTATAAAACCCATTTTTTCCATTATTATTTTATTATTATTATTATTTTATATTTATTATTATTGATATTTTATGCTATTATTATTATTATTATTATTATTTTTATTAATACTAACTCATTTTCTTTATATTTTTTGAGATGGTTTATTTTGGAAGAAGGCATTTAGTAAAAAGAACCCTTTACTTTATTATTATTACTCCTTATTAATATTATTGTTCTTATTACTAATATTTTTATTGCTATTATTATTCCTTATTATTATTATTATCATTTTCTTATTATTATTAGTATCACTATTATTATTATACTAATTCATATTTTTTATATTTTTGCGACGTACATCGTGGTGAAAATACAAAAAGACGGCCTTTTTGAAAAGGAAAAAAATATTCAAACACATTGACTTTATTTAATTTCGTTTTATTAATTTTATTTGTAATTCTTACTAACTTATTTATTTATTTTTGGAAGATACGTTTGGACAAAGCTCAGTTATTAGATGAGATAGATATTTATTAATTTTATTTAAATTATGTACTGTCGTTTAATATTTAAAATATTTTATTGTTTAGTTAGTTTAATCACTCGCTTTAGAATCCCAATTATTTAATTCGGCCGATAACCATATTTGGTGGAGCCTGAGAGGTTCCTAGCCCCTTCCTCTCGGGTTAACTTGAAACCTTACCTAGAATTTCTGGTTCGTAGACTAAGTTTCGGAGTTAATTATAAAATTAGCTCGAAACAAAGTAGGTGTCCTAATACGCCTAATTAAAAAATATCTTAGGTGGCGACTCCAACTCTTTACCCGCGAGTTCCAATAAGTTGAGCCCTATTTCGAACTTCAACAGGTTCGGGAAAAACTAGAATGCGACAACGGTAACAGTAGCTATAACTCCTTGAAAAAAAGAAACTAGTGAGATAATAACAGGCATAGGCGATCAAAACTATTGTCAATCTGTAACACGAATTTGGATTGTATCAATTATGATTGGACGTAAGAAAATCATTCCATTGTCTTCCAAAATAGCTAAAATTAATCGTAACAAGATATGCACAAATTTGACAATTTAGGGAAAATGCGATTTCACTTATAATTCATAAAATAAAATAACAAGAGAAAGTAAATATGGAAGGCATTACCCGATTCGAGTCATGTTGGATCAGTCCTGACCCGTTTCACCTCTAGCTAAACTGATTTGGAAAGATTCTCGTATGAATCTTCCATTTCTATCATGCATGTATGTAGATGTGATAAGATTTCGAATTATCCCTTTTTGTTTGTATTCGGATTTAGATGATTTGAATACAAATTCTTAATTCCTTTTCGGATTCTCTTGACAAGAGGAGAAGTGATTCCATTTCCATTTCTCTTGTGTGAACGTGACAGAGAGAGGAGTACATGAGGAGCGGCGTTAATGGAGGAAGAGGGGGTGATTTTGGCTGTATTTGGGCGGAAATCGGGGAATAAAGGTGACGGCTGGTGAGTGTAGAAAGAAAGGGGGAAGTGTTTTAGGGTTTTGGAGTTGTGGGATTTGTTTGTAAATATTAAAAAGGAAGTATCAATGTTGGCCATTGGATGTGGGAGTAGGAGGGCTCAGATCGTGCCACATAGGCGCATGAGGGATGAGTGTATAAGTTGTATGTGTGAGTGTATACACATATTTTCTGAGGTGGGTAAGTTAAAGAGTGCTTCGGAGGATAATACCACACGCATTGACATGGTGTACACATGCTTGAGGCGAGTTGTGCCTTGTGCTAAAATTGTGTTTTAGTGAGGTGTAGGCTTATGTGGAGCTCAGGTGATGTATATGAGGACAAAGAGTGATGATGGGGACTTGACGTAGTAGAAATGAGTTGTAAATTGATAATTTGGCTAGTATTTAATTAAAGTGCTTATAAATATAAATAATTAGTATAAAAATAGAAAATTATAAATAATTATAAATAAATATATTTAGTCATAATTAAATATAGATGAACTCAAATATAACACTAATTAAATATAAATAGCCATAGATAATCATTAAATGATATTGTAATGCATTAAATTGCGTAAATAGCGTAAGTATTTTGAAATATAGCTTAAATAATGTAATTACGTAATTATAATCATAATTAAGTAAGTATTATATAAATAGAGGATTAATAATAGTATTACGCACGTAAATGCATGATATCTAATGCGATTTTGTTTGAAAAAATAGTATTATACTTTTTTAATTAAATATAGCCAGACTGCGAAAAATAGAGGGACGAAATTGGGTGTCAACAGACATCCCTCACTTGAAGGCCAAGAACTGCTAAAAGAAGTATCCGCCGTTTGAAACTTTGAAGTATGCATCACCCCAAGAGCACAACAAACTACTTGATTTTAAGTTGGGGAAAAAAATTCACATTCACAAAATAGAAAGAAAAGCGGTCCAAGTTGGTATTCGTTGTGCCAGGACGTTAAATAAGGCACTTCTTGGGAGACAACCCAAGTTTTTTCCCTTTGCCTTTTACTTATTTATTTATTTTGTGTTTTCTTTGCACTCTTATCTTGATGTTTTCTTTTTCTTTTCCTAATGCCCATTTTTTTAAAAGCATTGGGGACAATGCTTAGTCTAAGTTGAAAGGGGGGGGGGGGGGGGGTGGCACCTTACAAAAATAAATGGTTCACGCTATTTCAAGTTAAATAACCTCCTTGAATTTTCTTTATCATGATTCTTGTCCAAGGAAGTAATTCTTTTGAACCAAACATAGGACTAGTTTAGTGGTTAGTTGTAAATAAAGATGACTAGTTGGGGATATTACACATGAGTACAAATGGGAGGACTTAATTATAAAATATAGAGACATTTTGATACAATGATACAATATAGAAGAAAGGGTGACTTAATTACAAAACATAGCAAAAGTATATAAACTCTAGACATAACAAAATCCTAGCATCCTCCTCTCATTTCCTCCCACTTTTTCTCCCTCTTCACTCCTCCTCCCTCCTCCATTCCCAATCCGCCTCCGCCGCCACTCCACCACTGGACATCCGTCAGACTGCCGCCGAAAAATAAAAATAATACATTTTCGAATTCCTTTCTACACCTTCTTTCTATTTTCACTACTACTTTTCTCAATTCTCATGGAATCAACGTAGATCTAGCTTCAAAGCTTTGGCCAACAGCTAACTCTGGTCACCAAGTCACTTTTTCGGTAATTTTTTGCATATTTCCTATCTCTCACCTCCTCCATCACCTCTCATACCCCGATTCGTCATTCATATTTGATTTTTTTTCCAATATGGTGATTTTTGAGTAAATTCGGTGTTTTTCGTCCACATCTTGTCATTCCCGATCAATTTTTATATTTACTAGTCAGATATGATATTTTTCGGCCAAAACTGATGTATAATTTTGTTTTATTGTATCTCAGTGTATTCTTTATTTTTTCACTGTATCTAACTATTTTTTGGACTGTATCTAACTGTTTCTGGATTGTTTCTACATTGTTTCTGAATTTTGCACTATTTCTGCACTGTATCTAACTGTTTTTGCGTTGCTTCAGCATTTCTGCACTTTTCTGCACAATTTTTACTTAATTATGCACAGTTTCTGCATTATTTGATGCATTGTTTCTGCTTGTATATCTGTTGTTTATGATTGTTTCTGCATTGTTTTTGACTATTTTTGCATTGTTTCAGACTATTTCTGCACTATTAGACTGCTTTTGCATTCTTTCAAACTTTTTCTGCAATATTTCGGGGACTTTTCCGACCGGCGGTAGTGGCAGTAGGAGGGAGCAGAGGGGGTATATGAAGTGGAGGCTAGGTTTTTCCCTTACTACTCCCTCCGTCCCAAAATGAGTGTCTGGGTTTGACTTGGTGCGGAGATTAAGAAAATAGAGAAGACTTTGAATCCTATGGTTTTAAATTAAAGTCGTGTGCAATGTGGACCAGTACCTTTAGATCTTGTGGTTCAAAACAAATCTTGCAATTAAAGAGTTACCAAATATAGAAAGAGATACTCTTTTTCGGACAAACAAAAAAGGAAAGGTAGACACTCATTTTGGAACGAAGTGAGTAGTTGTTTGTAGCAACTTTTAAATAAAAGATAATTATTTTGTAATATTAATAATATTGTTATTTTTTTATAATTAAGACTTCAAATTTGTATATAAGTGTAAATACGCTGGGCTACCCTTTTTGGGCCTAAGCCCATACCCTGTTGCCCACTCAAAAGAGGGGTTAGTTTGACCATTAGCAACTTTAACCTCGCTACACTATATTTAACCACTGCTGAAATAGTATTAGAACTTTAGCCACTTTCGTAACCAATTGGACAAAAATATCCCTAAATAAAATAGGAAAACTTGCCCATCTTCCTCCATTAACTTTAATGAGGATTATTGAATCTTTTCAATTTTTTCATGTTTTAATGTCTGTAATTGAGCTGTGCTTTTGTGAAGTTTAAATAACTTGCTTTCAATCTCTCTGTATAGTGTATTCTATAGTGGTTGGTTCCAGAAATTCCACCATATAGAAATAAATTCTTCCTTTTTATCATATACTATAATATACTATCTTTATATCATCATATCTGATATATTTCTAATATTTGATGAGTTTGCACAATATTGTGTATTTAATAAAAAAAAAATTATTTTAATTTGATTGGAAATCAGTTAAATTAAAAGTTACTATAGGAAGATGATAAAGGAGTGCGCGTGGAATTGGAACAAAAAAAAAAGTATACGAAATTGCATGTAATTTTGTACATGCTAAGAGATCAATATTCATTATTTTAAAATTAATTAAAATTTAGCAACGTATAATAAGTGGGTCGTAAATACATTAAACGTGAAAAACAACACTTCTCCCCTATTCTTCCATCGTCTTCTACTTGCCTTTTCTTCTTCAATACGCGAATAAGATTAAATAATTAGTGCAGATAAATTTTTACCACATAACCCTACTACTTTTTTTAAGGTTTTGTTATATTCTAGAAGGAAGTCCAAGGATAAGATCGATTTGATATGTTTATATTGAGCCAAAAGTAATCTTATTAATTAATAGTATTAGTAAATGATCGGAGCTAAAATGAAAAGGGGAAAACAAAGAATTCTAAGAAACTACTTTGGGAGAATAGCTCCTGAACAAACCCTCACTAAAATAGAAAGGAAATTACAGATTGGAAGATGAGAAGAGTAACTGAATACAATGCTTGATATTTGGATGATTCTCCTAATGATTCTCCTCAACTATATATACAGAAAAGGAAAGGAAATAACTGACGGTAGAGTTACTTATAACTAACTTCCTAGGCACGTGTCCCTCACGCGCTCTAACTAACTTAGTAACCACTTTTTGACTGCTTCTTCTTCCTTCAGGTTTGCTTCTTCTTAGCTTCTGCTCTTCTTAGCTCATTAAGCTCGTATCAATGCCTCCCCCTAAAAATATCCTTGTCCTCAAGGATTAAAGAGAGGAAATTGCTGCTGGAAGTCCTGCAAATTGACCCAAGTGCTCTCTTCAGGTGCAACATTCAACCATTTGACCAGGACTTGAGTGATGGCCTTTCCATTCTTCTGGGCTAGGCGCTTGTCCAGTATAGCTTCTGGGGATAGTAGAACATGACCTGAGTCTGTATGAACCACAGGTAAAGTGAAAGAGGCAGTGTGAGAACCTAATTTCTTTTTCAGCTGAGAAATGTGGAAGGTGGGGTTGATTTTGGTGTGAGGGGGCAATGCCAGAGTATATGCTACAGGCCCAACTCTGGCTATGGTCTGAAAAGGACCAAAAAATTTAGCTGAGAGCTTCTGAAATGCATGACTCTTTAGGGACAATTGTCTATAGGGCTGCAACTTAATGTATACCCAATCTCCCACTGCATAACTCCTGTCAGATCTTTTCTGATCAGCCTGGGACTTCATCCTGCATTGAGATCTTTAGAGCTGTGACTTCAATGCTCTTAGTGTGGCCTCCGTGGCCTGTAGGCTCCTGTCCACCACATCCAGTTGGGAGTCAAAAGGCATATATGGGAGCAAAGGGGGTAGGGGCTGACTATAGACTACCTCATAAGGAGTGAGGTTAGTAGATTAATGGAAGGTGGTGTTGTACCACCACTCTGCCGGGGATAGCTAATTGGGCCAGTCCTTTGGCTTCTCAAAGGTCATACACCTTGGATAACATTCAAGAATATCCGTTAACAACCTCAGTTTGGCCATCTGTCTGAGGATGGTAAGCTGAGGATGTTAAGAGGGACACTTTCTGCAGCTTGAAAAGTTCCCACCAGAATTTACTTGTAAAGACCACATCTCTGTCTGATACTATAGATTGAAAAATTCCATGCAGCTTGAATACATAGTCCATAAATATTTGAGCAACATCTAGGGCAGAGTAGGGGTGCTTCAATGGCATGAAGTGTGGAGCTTTGCTCAATCTATCGACCACAACAAAGATGACCTCCTTGCCTGCAGCTTTGGGGAGCCCTTCTATAAAGTCCATATAGATATCTTGCCAGACCTTATCAGGGATGGGGAGGGGTTGGAGTAAGCCTGGAGATGCTATATGTTCACCTTTACACCTTTGACAAGTCTCACATTCCCTGATGTATGCATACACATCCTGTTTCATCTTTTTCCAGAAAAAGTGTTGTTTCAGCCTGTGCAAGGTGGCAGTGATGCCAGAGTGATCACCCAAGGAACTGTCATGGTGAAAAACAATTAATTTCTTCCTTACTGCAGTGTCATTGCCCACCATTAGTTTCCCTTTCCTACTTAATAGCCCAGCAGTATAGGTATAATAAGGTTTGGTGTCAGGTTGAGTCCATATAGTGTGGAGGAGGTGTTAAATGGCAAGGTCATGCAACCAAGTATTCTGTACTTCGGTCAATAGGTCAGTTTGTGCAATAGAGATGCTGAAAAGCTGGGTGGCCTCTATCTTTCTGGAGAGGGCATCAGCTACTACATTATCTTTGCCCTTTTTATAGGAAATAGAGTAGTTATACCCCAAGAGCTTGACTAACCACTTCTGCTGGCTTGGGGTGGCTATTCTCTGTTCCAACAGATATTTCAAGTCGTGGTGATCTGTCTTGATGACAAAATGCCTTCCCAAAAGGTAGGGCCTCCATCTCTGAACTGCAGTAACCAAAGCTAGTAGCTTCCTCTCATAAGTTGATAGTGCCTGACTTCTTGCAGATAGGCCCTTGCTGAAAAAGGAAATAGGCTTGTTGTCCTGAAGTCGTACTGCACCTATGCCTTCTCCTGATGCATCAGTTTCCACAATGAATTCTTTAGAGAAATCAGGGAGGGCTAGTATAGGTGCAGAAGTGATAGCTGCTTTCAGTGTTTCAAAGGCCTAAGTTGCAGTAGGATTCCACTTGAAGTTGTCCTTCTTTAGTAAGTCAGTTAAGGGCCTTGCAATGGTCCCATAGTCCTTAATGAATCTTCTATAGTACCCTGTCAGTCCCAAGAAGCCTCTTAGGCCCTTGATATTGTTAGGAACATGCCAATCTAGAACCGCAGAGACCTTGTGATTGTCCATAGCAACTCCTTCCTGGGAAATCACATGCCCAAGGTAGTCTATCTGAGGGACTCCAAATGCACACTTGCTCTTTTTAACAAAAGACATTGGTTCTTAGGATCTTAAATGTTTCTTCTAGGTGCAGTAAATGCTCAGACCAAGTGGGGCTATATATGAGTATGTCATCAAAGAAAACTAGGATGAACTTTCTGAGGTATGGGTGGAAAATTTTGTTCATAAAACTCTTGAATGTAGAGGGGGCATTAGTCAACCCAAATGGCATATCCAGGAACTCAAAGTGTCCATGGTGTGTTCTAAAAGCAGTCTTGGGGATGTCCTCCTCATGCATTCTAATCTGATGGTACCCTGATCTTAGATCCAACTTGGAGAAGTATTTTGCTCCATAGAGCTCATCCAGCAACTCCTCAATCACTGGGATAGGGAATTTGTCCTTGACTGTGCAGTCATTCAGCTTTCTATAGTCTACACACAGCCTCCAAGACCCATCCTTCTTCTTCACCATTACTATAGGAGAAGAGTAGGGGCTTGTGCTGCTCCTAATGATTCCAGCAGTTAGTAGCTCATCCACCATCTTTTCTATCTCAGTTTTCTGAACAGCAGGATATCTATATGGTCTGATGTTAATAGGAAAAGTGCCCTCCTTTATAATTATCTTGTGATCTTGTTGTCTAGGTGGTGGCAGTTCCTAAGGTACCTCAAAAAGGTCCTCATAGGCTTGTAGAACCTGTTGCAACTGTGGGTCAATTTGGGGTTCCACTTCTTTCTCCATAGCAGCTGTGATAGTTGGGTTAGAGTGACTGGCATCTGTCATTAGTGCTAGAGAGATCATGCAAAGCTCAGCAGGTTTTTCCAATAATTTGCTCATCCTTTCCTGCTGAATCACTTTAACTGTTGCTGGTTGCATCCTTCTTAATGAAACTTTCTGTCCCTTGATTCTGAATTCCATCTTTAACTGTTTGAAATTCCAAGAAATGTCACCAAGTGTAATGAGCCATTGAATGCCCAGGACCATACTGCATCCTCCTAGGGGTCACCCCCTTCATTTTCCAGGTGAAGCCCTTGCACATATAGTTGCTATGCACCTTGTTTCCATCGGCTACTGAGACAGCAAAAGGGGAAATTGGGGACAAGTAACAGCCCAACCTCTTAGCAGTGTTGAGGTCCAGGAAGTTATGGGTACTTCCAGTATCAATCAAGATGTGTATTGTTTTTCCCTTAACAGAAGCAGTAACTCTCATTGTCCTAAAGTCATAAATGCCATTCATAGCATGTACATATACAAAAGGTAAAATTGATCCCTCTGAATCAGTTGCTAAACCTTCATGTGCCATCATAGTGAGTAGTTCAGCTGGGTCAAACATCATATCCTCATCATTATTATCAGATTCCATGACTTTCTCTACTTCCATAGAAAACAATTGCCTTTTCACCTACAAACATGCCCAGGCCCATATTTTCATCACATTGAAAACACAAATGCTTTGTTTTTTTCTCCTCTAATTCAGCTGGGGATAGAAATCTTGGATTCTTATAGGTGTTTTTATTCTGAGTGATGGTAGGTCTAGTGAATGAGGGGTTAGTAACATGTTGGTAGGGGGTCTCTGGTGTTGTCTGGGTGTGGGTAGTAATGCAGGTTTACTATCTCGAGAAGGTGAGCTAAGGATTTCTTCTTGAATCTTGGCTAAGCTAATTTCCATCTGCAATGTGTTAGACCCTAACATCTTAACAGGCAGTCCAATTTCTCTTTTTAACCTTCTACAAAAACAACTAATTATGTAGTCTTCAGATAAGTCAACCCTAGTCAATAGTTCATCAAATTTATCAACATAATCTTGCACAGAAGTTACCTGTTTCAAGTCCTTCAGGTCATCCATGGGGTCATCAAACAACTCAGATCCAAACCTAGTGTATAGAATTGATGTATTTTTTCCAGCTTGGCTAATCTCTGGACAACCTAGACTTCATGTGTGCCTGATGCCACTGCAAGGCCTTCCCCTCGAAATGACATGAAGCAAGTTTGACCTTAGAAGGTTCAGGGGTTTCATCAACCTCAAAGAACTGCTCACTTTTATACAACCAATCCTTCAAGCCTGACCCATTAAATTTGGGAAATTCCAACTGGTGAGTACAAGTGGGTGGGTGATAACCTGTGTATCTCTCCTCTCTTACAGGTTCAATAGCACGACCATTCCCACTAGGGTTTATAGCATTCATCAATAACCTTTTGAATTCATCCATAGACTCAGCCAATTTGTCATCAACAGCCTTGCGCAAGTCTTCAACAGTCCCTACAATTCCTTCTACTGATCCACGAAGGCCATCTACTTCCTTGTGAAGATCCTGAATTCATGTATTGTGTTCCGCCATGGTTATTACAGGTCAGAGGATTGATTGCTCTGATACCAATGATAGGAGCTAAAATGGAAAGGGGAAAACAGAGAATTCTAAGGAACTAATTTGAGGGAATAGCTCCTAAACAAACCCTCACTAAAATGGAAAGGAAATTACAGATTGGAAGATGAGAAGAGTAACTGAATACAATGCTTAATATCTGGATGATTCTCCTAATGATTCTCCTCAACTATATATAGAAAATGAAAGGAAATAACTGGCGGGAGAGTTAGTTATAACTAACTTCCTAGGCGCGTGTCCCTCACGCGCTCTAACTAACTTTGTAACCACTCTTTGACTGCTTCTTCTTCCTTCAGTTCCGCTTCTTCTTAGCTTCTGCTCTTTTTAGCTCATTAAGCTCGTATCAGTAAAACAAGGAACATATTACTGAGCCATAGAAAAGGGATCTCGAGATAATGAACTTGATCGAACAATGATCGTATGTTCGATGTCTTCGATCATAATCAATGATTAAACAAATCAAAGAATGCATAATAATTATCTCCTCTTAGACTCTTAGATCAAGAAAGATCCAGAAAATGGTTTAAAAAAAAGATTAAAAAGAAAGCAAGCAATAGAAGTATATGAAGTATCATTATTTCATGGTAACAGAAGGAAGTAACATGATATATTAGAAATTAACCGTGTACACCTCGTTAATGATGTGATGAGGGAAGTGTTTTTGTTTTCATCAACGCTGATCGAGTCAAGGATGTCCATGCTCATTCTAGATGAAATACAATTATCATCACAATAGCTTATCATAAGCTCCTACCTATATTCTTCTCTTTTGTACATGACCTCATGATCTTCATTTTGGAATTGCATCTTCCTCTATATTTGATGATTGTCGAGAAATTGTCAATGCAATAGGTGGTTTGGGATGATAAGCTGAGATTCTATTCCCATTCTCATCATAAAGAATGGTATCATCATCTTCATCCGCAGGGACTTTACATTTCTCTCCTAAGATAATTTGTTTCTTCCAAATTGAATCTTCATCTTTCAATTTCTTGTCTCTTTTCTTGTCATAATTAGAATCTTGATCTCTTCGTGATGATTGCCTCGATCCCAATGAACTCCCAAACACCTTATTCATGCTCACACTAGTAGATAATTTCCCTTGTGATGAACTTGAATTTGATCTAGAATGGCTTGTAGGATTCATTGAGTTGGCCCTTAGATGAGAATTGATAGATGAAGTACTTGCCCTCATGGCAGGTGGTGGTGGCAATGGTTGTTGAAATAATGTCTCGTCTCCTTGTAGTTGTGATTGATCATGAGTTGAATCTTCATTTGATCTTTTGAATGATACATCATATCTTGGAGATGTTTCCTTTGGAGAAGTAGTACTAGCATGAGCAAATGGATTTTCATTATCTCGAGTATTAGAAGGGGTTGGAGGAGGTGACTTTTTTTTGGTTAAGGAACCACAAAGTGATGAAAATATACCTATTGTTGCAGATAAACAAGCAATCATAAATGAAAAATATACAAGAGGATGATGAATGGGATGAACCTCTCCTGAAGGAATGTTCCTTCCCATGAATGAGTGGGAACAAAAGGGAAAAACGATTAAAGAAATTAATAGAGCACTCCCTTTCTCTTGATCTTCTATTCCTTGATTGCAATCGTACAGTCTCTTCTCCTATTCCTTATTTGCAATAAATTTCTCTCCTCCTTTAACCTTATTTCAGTCACATTTCGGAAGTTAAGATCAAACGGATATGTGGCATTAAGTTCCTAATTGGTGTTTCTCTCCTAAAAATAGATGGAAATAATAAAATAATCTAGATGATTTTTGTTTCCTTGAACTCATATTGATATGCGAAACAGAATTACTTGAAATTAGGAAGAGAAGGCCAAAAGGTGAGGTTATAAAATAACCCCACTAATCACCGTTAGATCGTTACTGCATGTAATAAGGATTAGTTCTCATTTAACTCTCTTCTCTTAGTAAAAAAGTTATATGTACCCGATATTTACAATTGATCAAAAATGCATCATGTGTATGAATATAATTATTATTATTTAACAATAACTAATTATCATACTATTAACCAGATGTTAACCAAAATAAGTTCATATAGTTTGACGTATACACCAGATAAATATTTACCCTTCTTTTCCTTTTGGTCCTCCAATTATTTTTATCCGTACGAAGAAATTACACTCACGAAGAAAGAATCAAAGAGAATCCAAATTCAAAATGTTTATTTTGAATATATATATGCTGTATGGAGCCTAAATCAGTTTAGGTGTATAAATCGAATTTGGATTCGGATACAAGCAATTCTTCGTATCAAAGTTGAAATAACACGTGAAAAAGATGTAAATGCGACAAAAAATAACTGTATTGCAATATGTGAATGTGATTACAAATTTGGGCACCGTTTCAGTACAAATTTCTGGATGCCTATAATACAAAATGATCTAGTATTTATAGGCATGGAGGCCTTGCCCACATTCTCCACCAGCAGCTGAAGCGTTTCCCAAGATCTTGGCATTTAATGGAGGAGTTAGTGGGGTAAAGTAGTGGGCTGCAAAGCCGCTTGAACCGAGGGGATCCACGGAGGTGCGAATGATTGACCTCGGTGGCTTGGCCCTGCAGTTTGATCGAGGTGATTGCTACCGAAGCTCAGCTTACGGCTCGCCTTCGGTAGCGACCTTCGGTTTCTTGGCTTCGGCGACTTATTCAATCGCTTCGGCATCTGTCTTGTTGTGACGTGTTCGGTCGTTAGGATTTGCATGACCGGGGCGAATCATCGCGAGTCGATTTTTACCCAATACAGATAGTCCCCCCACTCCTCGGTTACCTACCGAGGTTGCCGAGGAGTGGAATGAAGTTTCGCGGGAAAGCGACGTGGCTTGATCTTATCCAAGTATTTCAAAATTTGTCAACGGTCCGCGTCTCATCAAGTCACTTCTTATCGACACGTGTCATCCATTCGTTGGTTGACCGAACGGTCACGCCGTAATTTTGGCTTTCCCAATGTTACAATGATGATGGTGTCCCACAATCTGACTCTTCCATACCTATAAATACTTCTCTACCAAATCCTTTCCTTCACTTTCATTTTCGTCGATCAAGAGTTTTCAGAGTGAGAAAACACAAGTTTCCATATTTCCCTCTGATCAATCCTTACTTTCAAGAAAATTCCAATCTTAAACGAATCGCCATGTCTACCACTATATCTAGGCAAGACTCAAGTGATTCGGGTGAAAGAGTGCGAGCTCTGCCCCTGGCTATGGCTGCTGCTAGTGGCGATGTCACCGCCGCTACGCCGGCGGTCTTTACAACTGCGGTGGAAAGCGGTGAGGTGTCATCTGGCGTTGGGGGCCTAAAGCGCCGTAAGGCTAGGGCTATGCGCCAGCTGGCGGCGGAGGAGGAGGTCGATGCAGGAGAGGATGACGCCATGCTCGACGACGTCATGCTGAGTAATTTTAGTGACGCCCTCCTCAGAGATGACGATGACGGAGGTGATGGTGAGGACGACGGTGCCGAGGGTGATGATGCCGGGGGCGAGGTCGAGGGTGGCAATGTCGCCGAGGGGGGATCCTCGGGGCCCTTAATTCCCCTGGAGCAAGAACTCGAACCTCATCAGATCATTCCCTCCCACTTCGATAATAGCAAGGACTTGAAACTTCAAGCTCAAACAGCCGACCAGGAGGAGAAAAATAGAAATATCCCCGTGAATACCACCCCGACCCGCATAACTCAAGCTCACATTGAGCGGGTTCGGGGGAGTGCCAATTCGCGCCCGAGGTGAAAGTGATCGTTCCTGATCCAACGAGCCGGGTGTGCCACAACATTGAAGGGTTGTCCTTCGCTTATACCTATCCTTTTACCCTCGGCTTCTCCCTCCCAGTCCACAAAGTCATTGATGATTTTTGCCGGGCCTACAACTTGTGTTTGGCTCAACTTGGCCCCGGCGTCTGGAGGGTCGTCCAATGCATGGATTGGCTGAGCACGAAGGCAGGGGTAGATTTCACTCTTCAACGCCTCATCTCTCTTTACTACCCCTACTTTCACAAGGCCGGGGTGGTGGCGCTGAATAACCGAGGCAAGTTTGCCCTCCTTCACAAGAGTGAAGATCATGGGGACCGAGGCTGGTGAGATCGGTACATCTTGTTGGAGAAGAAGGTTTTATCCGCCGAGCCAAATTTCCCCGAATGGTGGAATAACACATGTAAGTATTCCTCCTTTCACATCTTACTCCTCGGTGGTTCACCCATGCTAATTGATTTCGCTTCTTTGTTGTTTCTTCAGCCAACAAGGTTGACATCGTGCCCCCGGCAGGTTTGACTGCTTGGGTCAAAGCAATGACTGGGGCTCTTAAACGCCCCGAGAGGACGTGGATGAAAATGGCCGCCAAATTTGCTTGGCAGTGCAAGAGGCATGGTAAGTTTTGGGGTAATGCTTTGATAGATGGGTCGCTTTGGGATTTTAATTTTTTTTCTCTGACTTTCCTTACCTCGGTGCTAGGCTTTCCTAACCGTGCCATCAACACTAAGAAGAGTAAGAAGAAGAAGAAGAAGAAGAAGAAGAAGAAGAAGAAGAAGAAGAAGAAGAAGGATGGGGAGGAGACCGAGTCGGATGACGATCTGGCTGTGGTGGCCGGAGAGTATAAGGGGTTGAAGGCTTCCAAGTCTTCAAAAGTTTCAAAGGGAGCCCCCGATCAAGGGACCTCCAAAGGTGACATCCGTCTTCGGTTGATATCATCAAATGTCGTTCCTTCTTTGTTTTCTTATTCTAACTTCTTCCCTTGTTGCAGGCGTGAAGAGGAAAAGGGCCACTTCGAAGAAATCCTCCCGTTCGGTGGTTCCCCGAACCGAGGTGGTGGCTCCTCCTCAACCTGAGGTGGAAGGGCACCGAAGACTGATTGATGAGCCCGATGACGCAGCTGCCGAGGTTCTGGCTCGAAGGGATGTCGACGTTATTGATATCGAGGATCAAGAACTCGAACACGATGTAGCCGCGGCAAAAGCTAAGGGCAAGGCTAAAGTTGGGGAAGCCGGCACTGCTGCACTTGAATAAGGGGCTGGCACCGGTGCGGTCAAGGCGCATTCCGAACCCACGAGGATTTCATCCTCGGTGGGGTCTTATCGGAGACTTGAGGTGCCAGTTGCCTCAAATTTGTTAGCATGCGGCCGAGAGGAGCTTCTAAGCCTTACGCCTTTGCTGGGGCCAACCGAGGACAAGGTTGTGCGGGAGTTCACTTCTGGCCAACTATACAGCACTATGGCTTCCAACGCTGTAAGGGTAAGTTTTATCATAATTAAATCAAAAACTTTCATCTTTACCTTCGGTTCGTAGCTGACCTTGATTCTTTAATCTTTGCTCAGAGCTTCATCCTCTCGCTAAAGGCCATCGAGGTCGAGTCCGCGAGGACTGCCGAGGTTCGGTGCGTGTCTCGCTTATGGGATCAGCAAAGGGACAAGTTCAACGCCTAAATATCTTCGCTGAAGGCTGAGTTGGCCAAGTCTCAGTCCGTTCTGCGCGAAGCTTAGGCGAACTCCGAGGCTAAAATCAAACTCCTCGGTGAAGACTTTCAGGCTGAGCGCTCGAGGCTGGAGGGTGAAGTTGCGAGGCTGGATAGTGAGCTGTCTCGAACAAAGGCCGAGGCTGTGAACATGGCCAAAAAGCACCACGAGCAGCTGAAGGATCATTTACTCCATATCAAGAAGCTAAAGGGCGAAACCTCCAAGCTTTCAGCTAAGGATGCTCAGATTGCAGCCCTTCAAGATGAGATCGCCGATCAAAAGGGTAGGGCTGCACTCAAGGTAAAAAGGGCCGAGCTGGACAAGCGATGGGCCATTATCAAGTCTCGGTTAAGGCTTCTCAAGTGATGCCGCGCCGGGGAGATTGACTTAGATGAGGAGATTGTAAAAGCCGAAGTGAAATCGGCAGAGGCCCAAGCGATCATTGATGAACTCCCATCAAGTGAAGCTTCGAGTGGCGACGAAGATGAAGAAGAGGATGAAGATACCGAGGGGGGCTCCGAGGTTGGAGGCGATTCTCCCGAGGCATAGATCTCTTGTAGTGTTGTTTTGTAAGCCTTCGGGCTCTTATGCTTATGTTTTGGACCTTCGGGTCATTTTTTGGATGTAAATAATCTCAGCCTTCGGGCATTTAATGAAAGACTGTTTGTATCTTTGCTTTGTGAGCTTCGTGTGTTGGCTTTTTATATATACCGAACACTTTGAAAATAAATGATATGCTTGCAAGACTTGACTAAATTTAATCGATGCAAACTTAGGACGACGTCTCGCCCTCGAGTCGATGCATTGTGCAGCTTCGGTGTGCAAGGTTTACATAGATAAAATGAATGAAACCAAAGTCATTTTGAATGAAACCAAAGTCATTTTATTGATATCCACGAGCCCGAAGAAGGCTGTTTACATGAGACCAAGTCGAAACGGACCTTGGGTAGAAAAAACAAACTTTCAATAAGAGCAAATTGATCACACGCCGCTATCGGGCTAATTTACAATGTACTAAATCTAATCCTCGGGCGTAAGTCCCCGGTTGTCGGATAGATAAGCTTCGGTTGGGAGGCTCGATGTCGACCTCATTATCAACCCTTCTCGCTCCCCCCCAGTGTTCGGTTCTGAATCTTGATGAAGATCCGAGCACTGGAAACGGTTCGGTTCGCTTCCTGAAAAGGTCAAGCAAAAAGATGGAACGAGGAGCAAGTTAGCACATTTCTTATAAATGCCACGGGAGCGTCATTCGGCTCGGGGCTGTTTAATTGGAAAGAACTGAAAGATATTTACCTCAGCTAAAAGTAGTATAGCTTCAGATTGGAGATGTTCCAATTCAGTGGTTCAGGTTCTCCTTGAAGAGACTCAATTTGATAAGAGCCTTTTCCAACGATTGCCTTGACTCTATAGGGTCCTTCCCAATTTACAATAAGCTTTCCCCCGTTATCTTTCTTTGTTGATTGGTTCACAGTTTTCAACAGATAATCTCCAACCTTGAAGTCTCTAAATTTAGCTTTCCTGTTGAGGTAAGCCTCGATCTGCCCTTTTTGGGCAACAAGTCGAACCAAAGCTAATTCCCTCTTCTCTTCGAGCAAATCTAGCTCAATGCGCATTGCCTCTTGGTTAGCGTCTTCGGCTGTGTGAGCATACCGAAGACTTGGTTCGCCCACTTCTACGGGGATGAGAGAGTCCATGACATAGGCTAGTGAGAAAGGAGTCTCACCGGTGCTGTTCTTCTCCGTTGTTCGCATGGCCCATAATACCCCGGGCTACTCCTCGGGCCAAGGACCTTTCTTCTCATCGAGTCTTTTCTTCAAATTTTCAATTATGATCCTGTTTGAAGACTCAGCTTGGCCATTGGCACTTGGGTGATAGGGAGTCGAGGCAATTCTTTTGATCCCCCATTGCATGAAGAAATCAGTGATGGCTGCCCCCATGAATTGTTTACCGTTGTCACAGGCGATTTCTCTTGGGACGCCGAACCTGTAGATGATATTCTTTCTGATGAAGTCGATTACTTGCTTTTGCTTTACTTCGGTGAAAGCCGCCGCTTCCACCCATTTCGTAAAGTAATCGGTCAATACTAAGATAAAACGAACACCACCTTTTCCTTTGGATAATGGTCCCACGACATCCATTCCCCATTTCATGAAGGGCCATGGTGATACCACCGAATGAAGAGGCTCGGCCTGTTGGTGGATCATCCGCCCATGGCGTTGGCAATTATCACATTTTTGCACGAAGGCCATTACATCGGCACTGATTGTGGGCCAATAGTACCCAGCTCTTAACAACTTACGCACTAAGGACTTTCCCCCTGAGTGGTTGCCACATTCGCCTTCGTGCACTTCGGCCATCACGTATCTTGCCTCCTCGGGACCCAAGCACTTGGCCATCGGGCCGCAGTACAACCTTTTGTACAAGTTGCCCTCGATCAAGTGATACGAGGCTGCTTGAGTCCTCAACTTCCTTGCTTCTTTTTTATCTTGGGGGACAGTCCCCGAGTCGAAGTAGGAGATGAACTTACTTCGCCAATCCCAACGGTTATCCACTGAGTTAAC
Source organism: Petunia x hybrida (assembly GCA_037355625.1). NCBI lineage: Eukaryota > Viridiplantae > Streptophyta > Magnoliopsida > Solanales > Solanaceae > Petunia > Petunia x hybrida. Next base: position 84,962 of record JBBBVM010000225.1, read on the forward strand.
TTGCAATTTCATCTCTCTCATTTGTGCTGATAGCAACCAAACCACTGAGTCAGTCCCCGAGTGGGTTTCGTCGATCGCCGATCCAAGATTCGCCAAGGCGTCTGCCTCGGTATTCTCCTCCCGAGGCACTTGTTTAATTTGCCATTCTTGGAACTGTGCTAAGATCCTTTAAGCTCGATCCAAGTATAGCTGCATTCTGGGCTCCCGAGCCGTATAATCACCGAGGATCTGGTTGACTACCAATTGTGAATCACATCTCAGTTCGATTCTTGCAACCCCCATTTCTTTAGCCAGCTCCAAACCTGCTAAAGGTGCCTCATATTCCGCTTCATTGTTGGTCACCTTTTTTAACCGAACCGAATGCCTGACCTTTTCCCCGGTGGGTGCCCTCAATACAATGCCTAACCCCGAACCTTTGGAGTTTGTTTCCCGATCGGTGTATAGTACCCACAGTCCCGAAGGGGATCCTTTCGCCATAGAGTTTTCCTTTTCCGCCTCGGGCAAAATTTCGATGCTAAAATCAGCCACGAAGTCTGCCAAGACTTGGGACTTAATGGCAGTCTGAGGTTGATAAGTAATGTCATACTCACTTAGCTCTACCGCCCATTTGGATAACCTCACCGACAACTCTGGTTTGTGCAATATATTTCTCAAGGGGAAGGTAGAAACTACTGCTATTGGATGACATTAAAATAGGGTCGTAGTTTCCGAGCAGTAATAAGTAAAGCAAGCGCTAATTTTTTCAGGTGTGGGTACCTGGTTTCAGCATCGAGGAGTGTCTTGCTCACATAATAGATGGGCTGCTGTTTGCCATCTTCCTCCCGAACCAGCATGGCACTGACTGACACCTCGGACACCGCCAAATATACCACCAATGTCTCTCCTTCTTTTGGCTTGGCAAGCACGGTGCGTTAGCCAAATATTCTTTCAAATCTTTCAACGCTTGTTTACACTCCGGTGTCCACTCGAAGTGATTGTTTTTTCTCAAAACGGAGAAGAACATGTGGCATCCCTCCAAAGACCTTGAGATGAAACAACTCAAGGCAGCAACTCGGCCAGTCAAGCGTTGAACTTCTTTTACCCCGGTTAGCTCCTCGGGGATTTCCTCAATAACTCTAATTTTATCTGGGTTGGCCTCGATTCCTCGTTCAGAGACAATAAAACCCAAGAACTTTCCTGATCCTACGCCGAAGGCGCACTTTTCAGGGTTCAATTTCATACCATATTGCCTCAATACAGCAAGGGCTTCCCTCAGATAATTCAAATGATCCTCCATTTGGATCGATTGATGAGCATATCGTCTATGTAGACTTCCATAGACTTCCCAATGTACTCTTTAAACATGCGACACACCAACCTTTGGTATGTCGCCCCGGCGTTCTTCAAACCGAAGGGCATCACTTTGTAACAGAAGGTACCTCGATCTGTGATGAACAAGGTCTTCTCTTCGTCCTTCGGGTCCATGAGAATTTGATTATACCCCGAATATGCATCCAGGAAAGTCAATAGTTTATGTCCAGCCGTGGAGTCTATTAACCTGTCAATTTGTGGTAGTGGATATGAATCTTTGGGGCAAGCTTTGTTTAGGTCAGTGTAATCTACGCACATTCTCCACTTGCCATTCTTCTTCGGTACAACCACAACATTGGCCAGCCACTCGGGGTATTTCACTTCTCTAATGAAGCCGTTTTCTTGCAATTTGGCGGTCTCGTCCTCGGTCGCCTTCTTTTTTACCCCGGCGTGAGGTCTTTTCTTCTGGTTCACCGGGTAAACTTTAGGTCTACATTCAGTTTGTGGGTCATGATCTCCGGATCGATACCCGTCATGCCTGAATGTGACCAGGCAAAGCAATCATGGTTGGACTTCAAAACTTCAATGATTGCCTTTTTCGACTCGGGGTCCAACTCCGAGCCGATAAACACTCTCCTATCGGGGAAATCTTTCAATAGAGTGAAAGATTCCAACTCTTCAATAGTTGAGTCCTCGGCTTTTTGCTTCCGAGGCTCTTGAATGCAAGCTGGAACCTTTTCGACTTCTCCTCGGGCGTCCTCCCCGCTCGACCCCGAATCCAGTCGTTGCTATTGTTTTGGCCCAACCAGGGTGACTCCACTCTTTAACGCAACCGAATAGCACTCCCTTGCTACTCGTTGCTCCCCCTTGATTGATCGAACCCCCCAAGGTGTAGGGAATTTAATCACTTGATGTAGAGTGGAGGGGACAGCTTCCATGGAGTGGATCCATGGCCTTCCGAGGATTACATTGTAAGCTAGATCCTCGGGCATAACTTGGAACAGTATTTCCTTGGTAATCCCCTCGGCGAATGTTTTGAGTGTGATCTCACCCAATGTTTTCTCCGTGGAGTTGGTGAAGCCAGCTAACACTGTTGACTTGGGAACAACTTCCCCCTTCAGCCACATCTTCTTAACAGCCCCGTAGCTAATTATGTTAACTGAGCTACCGGGGTCGATCAAGACTCTTTTGATGTCAGAGTCGTTGATTCTCAACATGATGACTAGAGCATCGTGATGAGGGAACATCATCCCATCACAATCATCATCGTCGAACACAATATCCTTGCCCGAGCCTCTAACTCGGGTTCTTTTCTCCATGGTGATGGAGAGCTTGGCAAATTTTTTGGCTGCGGCGAAGTTCACGCAGTTCACTTCTGATCCCCCAGTTATAACGTTCACTACTCTCTCTGGGGTGGAGCTCGAGGTGGTTGTCCGTCACCTCGGTTCTTGGAAAAGTTGTCATTCCCTTTGTCAGTGAGGAAGTCGGCCAAGACTCCCTTCTTTAGTAGGTGGGCTACCTCGAGGCACAAAGCTTTGCAGTCCTCGGTCCTGTGACCATAATCCGTGTGGAACTCACAATGCTGATTGTGGTCTCTTTTATCCGCCGGGGTCCTCAGGTCCTTGGGAACCCTTACCCCGACTGTCCCTTTGACAACATTGACCAGCTCCGAGGTCGATATGTTGAAGTTATAATCTTGGATCCGAGGGAGATCCTTTTTTGGGACCGAAGCGGAGCTTGAGGGGTTTCTTTGGTTCACATTGGATTGAACCTTCCTTCCGAGCCTTTGGCTTATGTGAGAGGTTGGATACGAATTACCAAGGGTGTTCCCCAACCTCTGGCTGACGTGTTGCCTCGTCGAAGTGTAAGGTTCGTACCTCCCCTTAGAGTTACTTCGTGGCGCCTCGGCGCGATTTGAAGATTCACCTCGGTTATGTTGTTGATAACCTCGGTTCTTGAACTCAGCTTCCTCCAATGTGATTTTGGAGTAAGTGCGTCTATGCAGATCCCCCCACGTCAGGACCTGATATTGTTGTAACTCTTTACGCAATTCAGCGGCAGCGCCAGAATTGCGACTATTGATACCCTTTTCAAATTCCATGATGGCCAAGGTATCATCCATCCGAGGCAATTCCATGCGTTCAGCGTGGAATCGCTCAAGAAATTCTTTAACTGGTTCACCAGGCTTCTGCTTTACCTCATATATATCCTCATTTCTCTGGAGGATCTTTTGCGCCCCGGTGTGTGCCTTGACGAAGGCGCTGGATATTTCCTTAAATGAGGAAATCGACCCCGTTGGCAAGCACAAATACCACCGAAGAGCCCCTTTTTCTAACGACTGACCAAACTTCTTTAAGAACATCGACTCGAGCTGTGTAGCTGTTAAGTCGTTGCTCTTCACCATGGCCATATATTCCCTTATGTGCTCCTTGGGATCAGTCGTCCCATCATATTTCTTCAGGAATATAAGTTTGAAGCCCGGGAGAGTTGGGGCTGGAGCCGCTTTGGGCTTGTAGGGTTGCTCCCTGTATTGATCGATGTCGAGGTCGTCTTCCTCCTTCGTTATCCCTGGCACGCCTTCGAGGCGCTTCTCCACGCGTGCCTCGATGCGGGCCTCGATTTCTCTACTCATTCTTTCATCGTCAACCGAGGACGTTGTCTCCGCCACGGTGGGAACCGTCCCGAAATGTGGTGTGGCAGTTGGATTGTTCCCCGAGCCCCCAGACGTGGCCCCGTTGTGAGGTCCCCCTGTTATCGCGCCCGGAGGAAAGAAGAGCGGGAGGAGCCGAAGGCTGGGTGCTGCTTGGGGTAGTATTATTCCTCACCTCTAACGAAGCGCGGAATTCGGCGTTAATGCTCACCTGCTCATCCTGCTTACTTTGGAGAGCTCTTAGCGTAGTGACAACATACATCTGTAATTCTTCAGTTGTCATCGGGGCGATGGGCTGTTGGTTCAACGGAACGTCAACCCGATCGTTATTGTTACCACTGTTCCAGTTATCAGCCATAACGTCAAATCGCAAACTTTGGACAAAAAACGGATGCGGAACTTTGGAATAAAGTGCTACTGCTTATATCCCCACAGACGGCGCCAATTTGTATGGAGCCTAAATCAGTTTAGGTGTACAAATCGAATTTGGATTCGGATACAAGCAATTCTTCGTATCAAAGTTGAAATAACACGTGAAAAAGATGTAAATGCGAGAAAATAACTGTATTGCAATATGTGAATGTGATTACAAATTTGGGCAGCGTTTCAGTACAAATTTCTGGATGCCTATAATACAAAATAATCTAGTATTTATAGGCATGGAGGCGTTGCCCACGTTCTCCACCAGCTGCTGAAGCGTTTCCCACGATCTTGGCATTTAATGGAGGAGTTAGTGGGGTAAAGTAGTGGGCTGCAAAACCGCTTGAACCGAGGGGATCCACCGAGGTGCGAATGATTGACCTCGGTGGCTTGGCCCTGCAGTTTGACCGAGGTGATTGCTACCGAAGCTCAGCTTACGGCTCGCCTTCGGTAGCGACCTTCGGTTTCTTGGCTTCGGCGACTTATTCAATCGCTTCGGCATCTATCTTGCTGTGACGTGTTCGGTCGTTAGGATTTGCATGACCGGGGCGAATCATCGCGAGTCGATTTTTACCCAATACATATGCTTTTTCTCACTTCTCAGTTTATTTTAACACAGGAAAATATTCTCGTTCATTGGATTGAAATACTGTCAAGTTGGTTTCGTTGGATAGATAGACTATACATGTGTATAAATGAGTAACAATATTATGCCTCTTTAATATTTCGCGATTGATACTCCTATCCTACTAAAAGGAGATATGTGTATTTGATGTTGTAAATATGTTAAAATACCTAAATTTCTTTGAACGTTACCAAAATAACAAGATATGTCTGTGTTCTTATAGCAAGAAATCTTTGTCATTTTACTTTAGGAAAAAGGCAAGCTAAAATTCATGGAATTGTACGATAGTGTTGATCAAGGGGCCATTTACAAAAATACCCAAGAAATCCTAATTATTTACATCACATTACCCATTATATTTCTGCCCAGTACTTTATTTACACCCTATGTCCATTCCATAAAACACAGTCTCTCTCTTCCCAGTTACCCGCGAATTTTACTCTGTTTCACGGGATCTCTTCTTCAAATTTTTCTCAGCTTTTCACACGATTTTTTCAAATCAACTGCTCAAATTGCCGCAATTTTTTCATGATTTTCAAATTTTTTTCATCAGATTTTCCGATTAATCATCCTAAATCACTAATTCAAAATCGTGTTTTTCTGAAATTTAGGTAAATTTTGTATTATACAGCATATCATTTCCCAATAGATGATGAATAGTGCTACATTTTAGTTCAACATAGCGGAAATTGGGCTGAAAATCATATATATCAAAATTTTCAAGCTGAAGTATTATCGATCAGATCGTCTTCTAATTTTTTGGAATTTCATAACACAATCCGACAAATTCCTCTCCTATCTATTGCTAACGGATTCCTTGATATCAAATATTCCGTGAAGCAAGGTATTCTGCCTATCACAGTACACAATGATATGGGAGTTGCTGTGTATTTTGGCTTGAAGAAAAAGAAATCGGATATAACTGATTATCCTCTCCGCGTCTCGTTCAGTGTTAACGATTTGATTGCGACTAGTTCAATTACTAATTTTGCTACTGCATCAGCAAGTATACCACCGCAACAGTATACTGAAGAAGATCCTGACAGTATATAGTTTTGTGAGAATGCAACAAGTCAGATGCAAATTAGTGAAAACACAATAATTGACAATCCTTTTCATCAGACAATTGCAATAGGACAAGTTTTTGTGGAAAAGAAAATTTTGAGCACAGTTGTAAAGAGTTATGCAATTCATGAGAAATTTCAATTTAAAGTTGATAAATCGTGCTCAAAAAGGTAAATAAATCGTGTGTTTTTGCTCTAGGATTTATATCTGAATGATTTATTTGAGCAGTGTATACCATAGATGTATACTGCTGTAATCAGTATAGTCTAGGGGGTATACAGTGCTTGTTTGACCACTACTTTTGTATAGATCAACCTATATTTTAACATTATACTATATGGGTATACTGTTGAATGTAGTATACTGTAGAGGGTATATAATGCATTTGTGGCGCTATTTTCTTACACTCCAACCTATTTGAACAGTGTATACCATAGAGGTATACTGTTGTAATCAGTATACTCTAGGGGGTATACAATGCTTATTTGACCACTGCTTTTATATAGATCAACCTAAATTTTAACAGTATAACATAGGGGTATACTGCTGAATGCAGTATACTATAGATGGTATACAGTGCATTTGTGGCGCTATTTTCATACACTCCAACCTATTTGAGCAGTGTATACCATAGAGGTATACTGCTGTAATCAGTATACTCTAGGGGGTATACAGTGCTTATTTGACCACTGCTTTTGTATAGATCAACCTAAATTTTAACAGTATACCATAGGGGTATACTGCTGAATGCAGTATACTGTAGGGGGTATACAATGCATATGTGGCACTATTTTGGTACACTCCAACCTATTTGAGCAGTGTATACCATAGAGGTATACTGTTATATTCAGTATACTCTATGGGGGGGATACAGTGATTATTTGACCACTGTTTTCAGTATACTCTACGGGGTATACGGTGCTTATTTCAAGACTGTTTTAAAATACATAAATTCAGTATAATGTCGTGGTATAATGCATGTTTTGGTATGCTCTACACTACTTTAGGAAATATACCATAGTTGTATACTTCTGAAGTCACTATGCTGTAGGGGCGTATACAGTGATTAATTTACTGCAGCTTTGGCATAGCTGAAATAACATCGAAATCTTATTTTGAAATGAGGTATTGCGTTGTTTGTGTTGATGACCAGTGCCATTGGAATCTTAAGGCTTACAGCATTGGACAAACAAAACTTTTCAGAGTAACAAGTTTATATGATGAGCATAATTGTGCAATTGACAAAAGATTTGGCGAACAGAGACAAGCCGCCTCTGTTATAGTTGGTGGGTTGATGAAAGACAAGTTTACTGATCCTAAAACGGTATACACCAACAGATATAAAGAGAGATATGAAAAAAGATTTTAGCGTGGAGATGAATTACATGAAAGCTTGGAGGTTGAAAGAAAAGGCATTAGAAATATTAAGAGGAAAGCCAAGGGAAGCATATCAGAAATTACCAAGCTATCTATATATGTTGCAGCATACAAACCCAGGGTCGGTGGTAAAACCACAGACCACAGCAGAAGGACGTTTCATGTACGCATTTGTTGCACTTAATGCATCGATTAAAGGGTGGATATATTGCAGGCCGACAGCAGTGGTTGATGGAAGCCATCTAAATTCAACATACAATGGCACAGACATCATTGTTTGCACACAAGATGCAGCAGGTCAGTATTATTGATTACTAATTTTTATTGATTTATAATGTATTTTTATCGATAGAGCAATAAGAAAGGTAAATCATTTACTGCACACCATATGTAAATAACAAATTGATTTCTTCCTAAACATATAAAATTCTTTGTACAGGACATATTCTACCACTTGCATATGCAATGGTCGATTCAGAAAATGATGCATCATGGGAATGGCTTTTTCCATGTTTTAGAGAAGCTTTCGGGGAAAGAGAGGGGATGTGTATAGTATCATATAGGCATGATAGCATAATAAGGGCAGTGCCTATAGTTTATCCTGCGGTTCCGCATTGCTTTTGCATGTTCCATTTGTGGAATAACATAAAGACCAAGTTCAAGAAGAGTATAAAGCAAATTTTAAAAGTATACTTTGCAGCAGCGAGAGCATACACTATTCCCGAGTTCACCAAGCAAATAGACAGCATAGGAGGAGTTGATTACAGAGTAAAACAATATTTGGCAGCTGTTGGATACCAGAAATGGTCCCGCACATATTGAAATGCAAAAAGAACCTTCAACATGACTTCAAATATTGCCGAGTCAGTCAATTCAAAAGCAATACATTTAAAAGGTCTCCCAGTTGTTCACTTTCTGGACTCTATGATGCATATCGTACAGGAATGGAACAATAATAATGGTGAAGAAGCAATGTGCACATTTAGACAGTTTGCTAACAAGTATAAAGACTTATTGACAACCAGCACTATCGCGTCACAAAGCATGACAATAAGATACACTATTGTTCTTTCAGTTTATCATATATTTATAAATCTATGTGCAGCCACTAATTTAAGTTCTTGAAATTCAGGTGATACTTTCAAGAGATTTCAAGAACGAAGTAATTGCTGCTGGAGAGAAACATGTCGTATCCATGCCTGAAAGAACATGCACTTGTGGGAGGTTTCAAATGGAGGACATTCCATGTTCACATGTGTTGGCTGTTCTGGATAGAGTTCATGTATCTGCTTATGAATACTGCTCTGAGTTCTACACAACAAAGAACTTTTGTAAAACATATGAGATACCAGTTTGTCCTATCCCAGGTGAAGCTACATAGCAGATTCCCCAGGAAGACAGTACTATCGCCAAGGGGAAGATCCAAACGAGGAAGGCCAACAAAAACCATATTTAAATCTTCATAGGAAAAAACTGCTACTTGAACTAAAAATCACTGTGGACAGTGTGGGCAGAAAGGGCACAACCGCAAGACATGCAAAAATATTCCCCATGATTGAGATGTGTTTTCTGCTAGTTATAGTTCTATTATTTGATTATACATAGTGCAATTGATGTTGATTGGAATTTTAAGGATGCAACACATTTCTGGATGTTTTAGTACTGTTGACTTGCTTATTAATTACATTGTTACTAGATTATTCCTGAATGTGTTCTATTACTTAGCTTAAAAGCTTTTTTCTGCATATCTTTGTGGTATACAAAAACTTGTTGCTCCCAAACGCACACGCAAGTATACGTGGTCGACAAGTAATAAAGTGATAAATCGAGTATAGTTCCCACGAGGACTATTCAGACTGAATCCTATCAAACAATTTATATAAACTATTCAGGGATCTTTTCCAATGGTTGAGATTTTACTAACTAAATGCAATAATTAAAACAATTAACTGAAGTCAAGTAATAGAACAATTTATGGGTTGTTATCAATAATGGAGAAACGGTCCAGGGTCAGAGTTACAAACAATCCAGTTGAGTTTTCCAGTTGAATCTACTTCTTGATTTCCTAGATTGCTAACTAACAGGTTAATTGTACCCGTGAAAACCTTTCGATTCTTCACGGTCTATGCAGGCTACTCCAATCCCTATATGTCTATGGGTTGAATCACGTGCACGCATTAACGATCCTGTAATGGGTTAAACTAGGCAAGCAAGTATATGTCTATCCTACCCGCGAATTGGTTCCCCGATGCCCGGGTTCACAAACTAGTTCTATTCTTTCTTATTTGCGTTCATAAATTCCCTCTGTCGAGTTCAATCTAAGAACCGTAGATAGTGTTCAATTATACGGCCGTTATAATCAAACAATTATGATCAAGAAAGAATAAACAATCCGTAATGGTAAATCAATAGGAAGAAATCAACTTTCAAACATCAACCTTCATGTATTTACTCTAACCTGGAACGAACAAACTATAGAATTAAAGAGAAGAATAAGAGAAAGAGAGAAAGAACTTGGTTAGAAGACATCTAGGGTTCCTCCCCTCTTCTCCAAAACTTGCTCCAAAGTCTCCACCCCCATGAAAAACTAAGTAAAAGAGTATTTATAGAGTTTACAAACACCTAGTAATAAGTTAGACCCAATCCTAGACGAAATAGGACATAAAAACGCGCACAAGGGGCGCTATAACGGGTGCCCCGCGCCTCGGAACGCGTGAGGATGGACAGAGGACGCCGAAACTCACACGCCTTGGCTCCGCAGCGCATGGGAAACCGCGCCAGCCAGGGCGCGCGGTAAGGGGCGAGGCGCGGAGCCCACGGCGCCCAGCCATTTTTCTATTTTCTTGCTCTTTCGCGTGCTCGTGTCGTGCCTTCGTGTGCTCGATCCAATCTCCAATCAAAATCCAATCTTTTCTTGCTCAATCAAGCTCTTAAAAGCTCCAATTACACTGCATAACAACCTACACACACACGACATAAAATCAGTGTAAAACCACAGTCACAAGCTATAAAACGAGCGAATAAGGTACTAAAACGTGAGGAAATATTAAGGAAATATAGGCATAAAATTCCAAACATCACCACCCCACACTTGAACCCTTGCTCGCTCTCGAGCAAGTCACATCTCACTTCCCATCCTAGGTAAAACAGGTCTGCCTATGACTATGGTTGATACCGACCATTGAACCAATGCGCACATGACTACCATGGATCCACAACATGCCAATAATTTACCAAAACCAAAAATATGAGAACAACCACCCCAAAATAGCTCAAATGCACAAACTCAACTTAATGCAACCATGCTCCCACAAAATCGCACCTATCTACTCAACCAAGAGCCATCAACTTTACCTATCTCATGCAAACCATGTGCCCTCACCAAAATGAAGCAAGAGAGTGTCCCCCAAGTATCACACACAACCATGAATATCAAGAATAGAATGGGGACAATAGCATAGAAAGAATTCACTCACTCTCATGAAAAGCTCACATGTCACACACAATGTACCATAGGCTTGCCCGTAGTGTAGGACTCCACTAATGTAAGCTCACTCCAATCGGGATTAACTAGGACTTTAGAAAGGTCGTAATGTAGGCTAAGGGGCGGGTAGGATACATATGGTAATAGTGACTACCTCCCTAAGCACTTTAATACATCACATTCAAATTAATCATCAATCTCATCAAGCCACCCAATCAACAAGTATCACACATACACCTTCTCAACAAGTAGCATATTTTCTTTTTAAGCACACACTAGCAAGGAAGGGATATCTTTTCTCTTCTTTTTTTCCTTTTTCCACAATATTTTTTTCAACTTTGCTATTTTTTTCTCATTATCTTCCAACCTTGCCAATGTTTTTCACTACTTCAAAATTTTCACAAGTATTCCCCTTCATTAGCTCCACTCAAAAAGCTCCCAATTCCAACCACAACTCCAATCAACTACACAATATCAACTAAAGTGCTTAAGGAGTAAAGGGCCAAAAGAGACAATTTAGAACAAATGGGTAGGCTCGGGGTGTGGGTGCCAACAAAAAGGGTCAATAAAATCACAACAACAATTTTTCCAAGGTATATATGTAAGGGTGGGCAAGTAAAAGAAGGCCTTGTATCATTTCCCAACTAGAGCAAACCTAGGATTTCGCTTTGCACACACACGGGGCAAGTTCTAGACTTTAACATGCAACATGGAGTAAATAAGAACATGCCTCACAACACACATTGCACATGGTCCACACAAAAAGGTTCCATCAACAACTCTCAACCAAGCTTCTAGAATGCAACTTGTGGAAATTTAAGCACTAATGCACAAAGGATAGCAATCAAGTCAAGCAAGCGGACTCAAACATCTCAAGGGGGTCGTTCCAATTTTTTTTCTCTAGGCATGCATCACAATTAAAACTCAAGGACACCACAAATAGCACATGCAATCAAGTCCAAGTTCACCGGTATCAAACAATTCAAAGGCACCTAGCATTCTACCTTTTTTTCCTACATCTAGGGTCATCTACAACTAACTATCCTAATCCTAAAAATAAAACTACCCGGTTCAAAGGCCTCCCCGTGGAAAAGAACCGAGGCCATAAGAAAAACCACGGGGTGGATGACATGTACCACTAATAAAACTAAAAAGAAAATCTTTTTGGACTTTTTCATTGGTTTTCTAATTTTTTTTTTTTATATATATTAAAGCAAGAAACAAATCAAAATAAAGTCAAGTGACAAAAGAAAATCCTACGGTACATGCATCCCTAACCTCAAAAATAAATAAAAGGATAGTTCCCCACCCCACACTTAAACTAAGCACTGTCCTCAGTGCTAAAAATAAGCAAGCGCAAGGTAAAGAAAACTTCCCTGAAGATTCTAGTCCTTGGTGCTAGCATCCTCCAAGCTTCCATATAGTATGAGGTACTCAGACTTCCCTCATCAGGTCATCAATATTAGGCAAGGGTGAGGACACCCCACACTTAGCCTCGACATTACATAAACCTGCAATCCAAAGAATCACCAAAAGTAATATACAACTATAAAAATACTAATAAAAATAAATAAAAGTAAAGCACGCAAATTGGGTTGCCTCCCAAGAAGCGCCTTAGTTAACGTCGTGGCACGACGAAGACAACTTCATCACTTTTTCCTCCACCTTGAACTTATGAATTGAATCCCCAACTTTGCCTCAAGTTTACAACTATGGTATTGGGGTGGTGGCAAAAATACAAAAGGACCAAGTAACCAATGTCGCATTTTGCACTTCTTGGCCTTTACATGAGGGATGTCGTTTTGTCTCCTCGACATCACAAACTTTAAAATATAAGCACCTTGTTCCTCCTCCTTTGGTTTCTTCATAGGCTCGGGTGGCTCAATTTTCATGTCACCATCCAAACACAATGTTGAAGAATGATTGGAATGAGGTCCAATGCGCTTCACTTCTAAAGTTGCATTACTTTTGACACCCTCACTTGCACAAACACTAGAGTCCTCAAATATGATGTTTTCTATTTCCTCACTTGACTCTAATGTGCTTTCCTCAACCTTGGCATCATCAACTTCTATTGGGTCGAATGGTAGGAATTCCACTTTTTGCTCCTCAAATTGGCTTCTAAGCTCTTCTATCTCAATTCTACTAAGCACGACAACTGATAATTGGGCTTCAGACACCTCAACCATATCACTCAAATTCTCCTCCAAGTCGTGAATAGTCAAGCCAAATTCGTCGATCTCTTGCCCGAGCACAACCCTTTCTTCCATAAATTGCCTCGTCATATTTGTAAGTTCACTCCTGAAATCCCCATAAGCTTCTAAGAGTTTGGCTTGCTCCATTAGCCAAGTTTCGCTAACAACCTGCACTTTATCGCTCCTGTCAAACTCACAAACATCATTAGAATCATCACAAAAATTATTGGGGGAAGGAGCATGACACTTAGGACAATCATTCCACCGACCACCACACAATTTACAAAAATTCCAATCAAAGGTGGTAGAAAATTCACATAACCAATCTCGCAGGGTTGAAAGAGTTGGACAATTTTCCCACAAGTGGGTTCCTCCACAAAGTAGACAGAGATCCTCAAAATTTGAGCAATCATCATTCGACCAATTTTCATTAATAGATGCCATGATAAGACAAGTAACACAATACTAAACTAAACAAAAATTAAACCTGAATAGAAAATAATAAATCGTTCAAAAAGAAATCAGTCAATAATTAGTCCCCGGCAACGGCGCCAAAAACTTGTTGCTCCCAAACGCACACGCAAGTATACGTGGTCGACAAGTAATAAAGTGATAAATCGAGTATAGTTCCCACGAGGACTATTCAGACTGAATCCTATCAAACAATTTATATAAACTATTCAGGGATCTTTTCCAATGGTTGAGATTTTACTAACTAAATGCAATAATTAAAACAATTAACTGAAGTCAAGTAATAGAGCAATTTATGGGTTGTTATCAATAATGGAGAAACGGTCCAGGGTCAGAGTTACAAACAATCCAGTTGAGTTTTCCAGTTGAATCTACTTCTTGATTTCCTAGATTGCTAACTAACAGGTTAATTGTACCTGTGAAAACCTTTCGATTCTTCACGGTCTATGCAGGCTACTCCAATCCCTATATGTCTATGGGTTGAATCACGTGCACGCATTAACGATCCTGTAATGGGTTAAACTAGGCAAGCATGTATATGTCTATCCTACCCGCGAATTGGTTCCCCGATGCCCGGGTTCACAAACTAGTTCTATTCTTTCTTATTTGCGTTCATAAATTCCCTCTGTCGAGTTCAATCTAAGAACCGTAGATAGTGTTCAATTATACGGCCGTTATAATCAAACAATTATGATCAAGAAAGAATAAACAATCCGTAATGGTAAATCAATAGGAAGAAATCAACTTTCAAACATCAACCTTCATGTATTTACTCTAACCTGGAACGAACAAACTATAGAATTAAAGAGAAGAATAAGAGAAAGAGAGAAAGAACTTGGTTAGAAGACATCTAGGGCTCCTCCCCTCTTCTCCAAAACTTGCTCCAAAGTCTCCACCCCCATGAAAAACTAAGTAAAAGAGTATTTATAGAGTTTACAAACACCTAGTAATAAGTTAGACCCAATCCTAGATGAAATAGGACATAAAAACGCGCACAAGGGGCGCTATAACGGGCGCCCCGCGCCTCGGAACGCGTGAGGATGGACAGAGGACGCCGAAACTCACACACCTCGGCCAGCCATTTTTCTGTTTTCTTGCTCTTTCGCGTGCTCGTGTCGTGCCTTCGTGTGCTCGATCCAATCCCCAATCAAAATCCAATCTTTTCTTGCTCAATCAAGCTCTTAAAAGCTCCAATTACACTGCATAACAACCTACACACACACGACATAAAATCAGTGTAAAACCACAGTCAGAAGCTATAAAACGAGCGAATAAGGTACTAAAACGTGAGGAAATATTAAGGAAATATAGGCATAAAATGCCAAACATCAGTATACAACACACCACGTGGTAGAGTCGTTTTGTAGTGGTGCTTTTTTTTATGATGTCTGTTTGTTCTGTATGTTTGAGAGTTTGATTTTCATATATAAGCACTTGTTGACGAAGGACGATGTCCGAATAGTAGTCTTTATATGTTATACTGAATATTATTATTGTATTGCTGGTTGGTTGTGTTTCCTGGATGTTGGCCTCATGTGTGACTTGGTATTATTAAGATATTCTGCAAATTTGGTCACTGTATACATTTTTAGTATACAGTATACCTTATTAATCAAGGAAAGAAACGCAAGAAGTAGAAATCTATTTAACTCTGACCTACCTGATTAGTAAACTGCATTAAAATCCTTTCTTCTATATACCTTTGTAGTATACAGTATACCACAATGGTATACTGCTTTAACTTCTAGAACTAGGCTTGCCTGTTAGTAGCGACCAAAAAATTGATAAAGCTGTATACACCAGAGGTATACCAGTGGGATATACTGTATAGTAGAAATACAAGATTTTAATTTTGTCCTACAAGCCTTGGTATATAACAAATAAAATATAACACAGCCAAAAATTGAAATACACAATTACTAAACACAACTTTTATAAATCTTAAAGGCAAAAAAGAATACAATTAAAATATAAATTTAGACTTAAAATTACACAAAATACCTAGAACTAACTATGACATGTTAACACTATTTGTTTGTCTTTTTAAATACATCATACCATTATAAAAAAAATACTAATAGGTGAAAGAACAACAATAGATAATATATAAGATTAAAACCTAATTTATTCTCCATAATTCCTAAACACGGGCTCTCCTGGACCTCCGTTGTGCAACTGCAGGGGATCTGCCATTACCTTAACCAATTCCATCATTTTTTCATAATATTGTCGTTGCGTGTACCTTAAATTGTACAACTCATCTTCACATTTCTTTCTGAATTCATTCATGGATTCCACCTCATTGTTCAGAATGTGAAAATGCAAACAGAGGTCTGCTGGTATTGAAGGCAAGTTCGTAACATGCCTTTGAGTTGATGGTCTATGACCATTCTGGAAAATCTGTCATCCATTAGATGGTCCGTGGCCGTTCGATGGTCCGTGGTCAATTCTCCATAGGCACGTTTTGATCAGATAGTATTTGAGACAATTTCTTTTTTTTTTTTTTTGTTCAATAACAAAAATGATAGATTGGGTTGTTGTCCATCTGTTTTATGGGTGAGAATTTATAGACATTGGCGTTAGTTTGTAAGAGTCACTTCTGAAAATTCTGAAACGGTGCAATGGCCATTAGTTTTGAAAAGTCACGCTGTTTCAAAAAAAATGGGTCACACTGTTTAATAGGTTTTTGAATTAGTATCGAGGTGCAGTTATGTTGACATATTTTACTGTCAGTTTTTTCATTAACTGTGGTATTATTTTAAAGTTTGAATTAGTGTCTACATCCAGTTATATGGCTAGTTTTTACTGTCAGTTTTTTTAATTACTGTGTAATGGAATTTTTTGAATTAATTGAAAAATCATTTTAACTGCACGAAGTTGGCAGTTTTTGTTAGATGCAAAAGTGTAAAGGTGCAGGTGTGCACTTCAGTTTATTTTAGGTATGTAATGTGTTGCAGTTTTTTTATGAAACTTCACCTATAAAAAAGGATTTATTATTGCTCTTTTATTCTTCAAATCAAATGAGCACAGTTTCTTTCATCTTCAGAAAAAAGATTACCCAAACACACACAGAGAGAAATGGCACGTAGACCAAGCAATGCAAGCTCTTCTTCTGCACCAACAACAAAGATGGCGGTGGAGCAATTAAGAGATGCACTTGCAAATTTTAAGGCTAGTTTTGAGGAATTCCTTCAACAGTACAAGAAGGATGTTTGTCGGATGAAGAAAATGCTTCATGGTCTTCTTGCATATCATAAAATCGACCTTGCTGACTACTATACTTCTCCAGAAATTTGAAGTTCCTGTCAAGTAGTCAATTTAACTAGTATTTTATGTTCTATGTCAGATTCCGTTCTATACTCTTTGTTTAATTTAAGTAGCCTGTTTATGTTTACAGTTTCATTTTTTTTTATTTTATTCTCATGTATGTTGTTGTTTGAGCAGTTATAAAGATCTGTGATTGTTGTTCTGTGATTGTTGTTCTCTTGTATCTTTATTCAAAACTGAATCATCATTAATATTTAATGTAGTATGCATGTTTCTAATGTGTACTTTTGTAGTATACAGTATACCTCAATTGGTATACCACTTTGTTTTGTCACAACATATTTCTGTATTAATTAGTACAAAACTGTCTTTGCATTGTATACCTTTTTAATTTAGGTGTACCCAAAATGGTATATAAGTTTCTTTTTTCACAAACATATTTGGGTATTATTATTAACTAAAAGGAAGCCATGTTACTTGTGTATATCTTTGTAGTATACACTATACCCCCAGATGGTATACCTTTCTACTAAATGAACTTTAGCAATATTGTATACCTTTTCGTATAGCATATACCTTTGAAGACCATGCTTCTATTGTATACCTTTAAAGTATAGGGTATACCCCCAATGGTATACTAATTTAAGTTGTCTTACCATTTTTGCCTATAAACTACAATTAAACCTTGCTTCTATTATATACCTTTCTGCTATACAGTATACCCTAATGGTATACAACTAAAAAAATATTAATATTGCTATTCATTCTAATATATGATATTACTCCAATATTATACGACTTTGTCAAAGGTACAAGGCTTTGCTTTTCGTCAACATATATGTGTCTAATAACTAAAAAAAATCTATTTTCTATTATGCTCTTTTCTAGTAGTTTTTAGTTTGTCACAGTATATTTTATTATTAAGAGAAAACCATCCTTTAATTTTATACTTTTCTAGTATTATATAGTATACCCCATATGGTATACAACTTTGTTTTGTCACAACATATTTCCTATTAAATACAAGCAAACTATGTTGCTACTGTATACCTTCTACTCGACAGTATACCCAAATGATCTATGATTTTACTTTGTTCCACCTGATTTTTTTTTTCAGTAACATAAATTTTCTTTCTACTGTATACCCTAGTTGTAAAGTATACTCAGAAAGGTATACTATGAGAAAAAGCCTACAAATTGCACCAACATCAACATAATTTGTCCACTTTGAGTTACATCCGGCAAAAGAAAGAAATATAAATTGAAAACATAACAAAGGTCTTCAATTATAAAGGGCTGCCACAAAAGAATGCAATTCAGTAGTTTAACTGGTAGTTGCACGATACTACTTCCTACAATATAAACCTATATATTTCTTCATTAATTGCTAGCCACTATTTTCTAAGAACCATCACCATGTATTTACCAAGATATTCAGAATCACTTTCTTCATTGTTAGTGATTTTCTGACAAGCATACTCCCACAAAAGTGCAGCATATCTTAAACAAAATTTGTGAATATCATAACCCTTCTGTTTAATAGCAATTTGCTCAATGATGTGCTCTGAAAATGTAGCCACATGTACTCCACAATCTCTGTACAGACGCATAAATTGCAAACAATATCAAAGAACAAATATAAATAAAACAATAAGGTATGGGAAAAGTATATCTGCAGAAAGACTGCTTATGCTAATCTCTACCTGGGAAGTTTCTCAACGTATATAATGTCGTAGGGCCCTGTCAAAGTCTTCCCATTATGTAAGCCATTTTGTAGAACAATGTCATTCCTGTTAGTATAAAACCCAGGACGGTCCAAAAGCAAAGGGATCAATACAGCATAAGCATTCACCACATCATCAATAGCTTTAGTTACCCGCCGAGTGGGCATCGAATCGTATATAAAGATAACCCTGGTCGGTAGCAAGAATCTCAACAGAATCCAATGCGACTTCTTGTCAATATAAACAAAAGAGAGGACCTCATCAACATCATACTACGGAGTGTTGCAGTAGAGATGATAACCAAACATATACTTCTCAATTTCAATTCGTCCCTTCGGCGTTTCCACGCGTGCTCCTCATTACTTTAACTGGTAAACAACATGAATGGTATTGTCAAAGTGATGATCGGTCGTTGTAATCTTCACTTTAAGATCGTGCTTTATCTTCTTTCTAAGATACTAGAAGATAACATCTAGATGTTGAAAGAAACGTGTTCGCATGAATTAGCATAACTTGACACACAAAAATCAGAAGCGACAACACTATACTTCCAATGATACCAATAAATTAAACAATAAAAAATATTCAAAAGAAGTTGATATATGTTAGAAATCACTAGAGCACCACTGGTTTGTAACACCCGAAACCAGTCCTTAGTTGTAATCTCGGCAACCCCAAAATCAATAGCCGGATCAAGAAGATCATCCGCTTTCTGACTGTCCAATCAATAAGACATAAAATAAGTAAGACCAAATACATAAAATTAAACCATTAAAATAAAACTAACTAATACAAAAAACTCAAAAATTGCCAAGTGTAGATACTCACTATCCTCTAGGCTTGTCCATAGCTTCAATTAATACAGCCAGACAGTCGTTCCCACAATCCTCTTAAATAGATTTCTGAAAAGGGAATCGTCCAGAAACTATCTTCTTCATCTTCTTCGGCAATTCACCAACATCACTAGTGCCAGAATCACATTCAATGACAGAAGGTGGATGCTGGATAGATTCAGCAATTATTTTGCTTCGACGAGCAGTGCAGTTTGGAGAGCCATGAGCTTTTCTTTTACGACCACGCTTGACAGGAGAAACTTCTGTTGTTGTAGAAACAATGGGACGTTTAGCTTCATGATTCAAATCTCAATCTTCTAATCCCTCATTAAGAACAGCTGTTGAACAAAACAAATATTGCTAAGTACCCAATGACATCTAAGAGTACAAAAGAAGACAGATACCTCCTGAAGGGAGCAAAATGCAACTGAAATAATAAACAATAAACTGGTGGCCATCCAGAATAAAAGCTGGCTCACCCTGACAGCTGAAGTCATCATCGCTCCTGAACAACATGGCAAACTCAATCCTGGAGCAAACCTGCTGAAACAAGAAACAAACAACAAACAAGGGTGAGTCAAATGGACTCAATAAGTGGGGCAGACTAGCCACCTCAAAGAATAGGATAGCTAGCCAGGGAGAAGAAAAACAGGTAAACCAAATCCATCATGTTTAAACTACAAAAAGGCAGAACCAGATAATAACTGGAAACACGTATGGAACCATAAACAACCAGGGACATAAAGTAGACTGAACATATAGGTTTTTAAGTATCCCGAACATATCAACAATTAGAAAAACATACTGTTGCTGCGTGCAACCCGATCCATATATTTATACTATTGCATGCAGCCTAATTCGTATTTTATACTGTTGCGGCGTGCAACCTAATCCATATATTTATACTATCGTGGCGTGCAATTCGATCCATATATTTATACTGTCGCGGCGTGCAACCCGATCCATATATTTATACTATTAACCGAAATATGTCCACACCATGATATACATACCACATACATAAAATACAGCATGATAGTCACACAATAGTCAGCATGAGGTGCAATGAAATGCGTTGAATGCAGTATGATGCAATGGGGTCACATGTGTCCGTAATCCCGTCCCGAAGCGGAATACTCCTACATTCAAGGGGAATCCAATATAATAATTAACTGGAGCGGAATACTCCTACTCCTGGGGCGGAATACTCCTGCACCCGATATGATATCAACCAGAGGTGGAATAATCCTGCACTCACCTGGGGCGGAATACTTCTGCACCCAATATAATATGAACCAGAGGCGGAATACTCCGGCACTCTCCTAGGGTGGAATACTCCAGCACCCAATATAATATGAATCAGAGGCGGAATACTCCTGCACTCTCCTGGGGCGTGGAATACTCCTGCACTCTCCTGGGTGGAATACTCCTGCTGTTGCTCCCAACGCACACGCAAGTATACCTGGTCGACAAGTAATAAAATGATAAGTGGAGTATCGTTCCCACGAGGACTATTCAGACTGACGCTTAACAAACAATTTCTAACAACTATTCAGGGATCTTTTCCAATAGTGAGAGTTTTAGTAACTAAAGAGCAGTAATTAAAATGATGGAAATTTAGTCAAACAATGGAGCAAACGTTGGTTTTTAACAATATTAAGGAGACGGTCCAGGGTCAGAGTTTACGAACAATCCAGTTGAGTTTTCCAATTGATTCCACTTCTTAAATCCCGGATTACAAACTAACAGAGTAAATGTACCCGTGAAAACCTTTCGATTCTTCACAGTCTATGCAGCCTACTTCAATCCCTATATGTCTATCGGTTGAATCACGTGCACGCATTAACGAATTTTGTAATTAGTTAAACTAGGCGAGCAAGTATATGTCTATCCTACTCACAAATTGGTTCCCCGATGCCCGGGTTCACAAACTAGTCCTACTCTTTCTTATTGCGTTAATAAATTCCCTCTTTCGAGTTCAATCTAAAAACCATAGATAATGCATAATTATCGGGCCCTGACAATTACACAAGTGAAATCAAGAAAGAATAAGCAATCCGTTATGGGATTCAATTAATGGAAATCAATCTTCAAACATCAACTTTCATGAAATACTCTAACCCTAGAACGTAAGATTTAGCCACGGATACTCATAACAACACAAGGATTTGATGAAATAATGAAATAATGATGTAATAGATTAATGCGAGGAAGAAAAATCCTTGTCCAAGATGTTATGAGCTCTCCAATTTGCTCCAAAGTCTGAACTCCCTTAAAAAATGAAGTAAAAGAGTATTTATAGGGTTTACAAAAGCCTAGAAATAAGTTACGCCTAAGCCTAGACGAAATAGGACTCAAAAACCCGCTCCAGGGGCGCTATAGCTGGTGCCCCGCGCCTCCGAACACGCTGACCCAAGCAGAACCCGTCGAAACTTGCACGCCATGGCCCCGCGCCGCACAACCAAACGCGCCAGACTGCTGGGAGCTTTGTCTGGCACGGCGCGCCACCTAGGGCGCCAGGCCAATTTTCTATTTCCTTCGTCTGCAGCTCGCGTCGCGTTGTGCCTTCGTATGTTCGATCCAATCCTTAATCAAAATCCAATCTTTTCTTGCTTGATCATGCTCTTTAAAGCTCCAATTTCACTTCATAACAACCTACAATCATACGACATAAAATCAGTGCAAAATCACATTCATTAACTAGAAAACGCGCGAATAAAGTATCCAAATGTGAGGAAATATTAAGGAATTATAGGCATAAAATGCCAAACATCACCACCCCACACTTGAACCTTTGCTCGCCCTCGAGCAATCACAAATAACTTCGCAACCTAGGTAGAACAGGTCTGCCTATGACTATGGTTGATACCGACCACTGAACAAATGCATACATGACTACTATGGGTCCAACAAACATGCCAACAATTTATCAAACATCAAAACATGAGAACAACCACCCCCAAGACAACTCAAATGCACAAACTCGACTCATTGCAACCATGCTCCCACAAAGTCACACCTATCTACTCAACCAAGAAGCCACGACTTCACCTATCTCATACAAACCATGTGCCCTCACCAATAATGAAGCAAGAGAGTGTCCCCCAAATATCACACACGACTATGAATATCAAGAATAGAACGGGGACAATAACATAGAAAGAATTCACTAACTCTCATGAAAAGCTCACATATAACACACGATGTACCATAGGCTTGCCCGTAGTGTAGGACTCCACTAATGTAAGCTCACTCCAATCGGGATTAACTAGGACTTTAAAAGGTTGTAATGTAGGCTAAGGGGATGGTAGGATACATATGGGTAATATTGACTACCTCCCTAAGCACTTTAATACATCACAATCAAATTAAGCACATATCTCATCAAAGCCACCCAATTCACTACCCAACAAATTTCAGACACACCTTTTCAACAAGTAGCAAATTTTCTTTTAAGCACAACACTAGCAAGGATGGATATTCATTTCTTTTCTCTTTATTTCTTTTTTTCAGTTTTTTTTTTCTTTTCATTTCATTTGTTTTTTCTATTCACTTCTTTCCAAACCTTGTCAATGCTCATAATCAACTGCTACACAATTCATTACATATTCCCCTCATTGGTTCCACTCAAAAACCTCCCAATACTTCAACCACAAACTCTACAATAATATCACATTATCAATTAAAGTGCTTAAGGAGTAAAGGGCCAAAAGAAAGAAATTTAGAACAAGTGGGTAAGTTTGGGGTGTGGGTGCCAAAAAAAAGGTCCAAAAGATCCCAACAATCAAGTCCAAGGTGTATATATAAGGGTAGGCAAATCAAAAGAAGGCCTGTATCATTTCCCGACTAGAGCAAACCTAGGATTTCGCTTTGCACACACACGGGGCAAGTTCTAGATACCAATATGCAACATGGAGTACAATAAGAATATGCCTCACATCACACATTGCACACGGTCCTCACAAAAAGGCTCCATCATAACTTTCAATCAAGCAAACAGGGTGCAACTTGTGGAAAATTAAGCACTAATGCACAAAGGTTCACAACAAAGTCAACCGAGTGGACTCAAGCATCTCAAGGGGGTCATTCCATTTTTCTAGGCATGCATCACAATTTAAAACCAAAAGACACCATAAATAGCACATGCAATAAGTTCAAGTCCACCGGTATCAAACAAATCAAAGGCACCTAGCATTCCACCTATTCCTTTCGTCTAGGGCCACCTATAACTAACTACTCTAATCGTAACCTCCCTGTGGAAAAGAACCGAGGTCATAAGAAAAAGCACGGGGTGGATGACATGTACCACTAACAAAGACTAAAAAGAAAATCTTTTTGGAATTTTTTATTGGTTTTCTAATTTTTTATTTTTTTATATATTAAAGCAAGAAACAAATAAAAATAACGTCAAGTGACAAAAGAAAATCCTAACAGTACATGCATCCCTAACCTCAAAAATAAAGGCGAGTTCCCCACCCCACACTTAAAACAAAGCAATGTCCTCAGTGCGACAAAAAATAAAGTATAAGGGGTAAAAGAACTTTCCTGAAAGCTCTAGTCCTTGGTGCTAGCATCCTCCAAGCTTCCGTATAGTATGAGGTACTCAGACTTCCCTCATCAGGTCAACAATATTAGGCAGGGGTGAGGACACCCCATACTTAAACTCGACATTACATGAACCTGCAATCCAAGGAAAAACAAAAACTACGTGATACTATAAATAAAATAATACAAGTACAAACTCGGGTTGCCTCCCGAGAAGCGCCTTAGTTAACGTCGTGGCACGACAACACTTTCAGCTCACTTCCAGCATTTATGTCTCCTCTTCTTACGACGAACCTTTGCTTTCTTCCTTTCTTTGAGAGAACCCATCTTCAACTTCACATGTGATGTGTCACTGCTATTTTGTTCCACATTCTGCTCACACAGGTCATTTGGTTTACTTCCATGTTCTTGTTTGACACATTCGATCATAGAGCACTCTTCAACCTTAGTTATGTGCTCCTTCTCATTATAAACCTTGAAAGTAACCTTTTCTCCATGCGCTCTAATAGTCATCTCACCCAGCTCCATGTCAATAAGTGCCTTCGAGGTGACTAAGAATGGTCTCCCCAAAATGATTGGAGCTTCTCGGTCCTCTTCATAATCTAGGACTACAAAATCAGCAGAGAATGTAAACTTACCAACTTTAAGCAACACATCCTCCAACTTACCATCAGGGTGAGTGAGTGATCCATCCGCCATCTTAAGAGTGACTGAAGAGGGCTTGATTGCTCCTAGTCCTAACCTTTTGCAAACAGATAGAGGCATGAGATTTATGCTCGCATCCAGATCACACAATGCACCAGTGATATTATGCACTGCAATGGTGCAAGGAATAGTAAACCTCTCAGGATCTTGAAGTTTTGGAAGTAACTTACTCAAGATTGTGCTGCACTCCTCGGCTAACTCAACTGTATCTATCTCACGAGGCTTTTTCTTCTTGACTAAAATCTCTTTTAAGAACTTCACAAAGGATGGCATCAATTCAAACACATCAGTCAAAGAAATGTTAACTTGAAGCTCTTTCAACATACTCACAAATTTTTTATACTGGGCCAAATCCTTCGATGGTAAAAGTCTTTGCGGGAATGGTGCAGGCGGCAGAGATGTCTCCTTTCTCTCTTCTTTCTTCCTTACCTTCTCCACTTTTTCAACTTTTTCTATTTGAGCTCTCTCCTCGGACTTGGCCATCAGCTCTCCACCTTCAATTAAAGTCACTGCAAGACATTGCTCAGGCCCCTTTTTAACAGTACTTATTTCTCCCACCAACTGCCCCAACTGGTGCTCCAGGTTCTTTTGAGCATTGGCAAGATCTTGTATGGCCTGTGCATGGGCTGCAGTGTCATCTATCATCCTTTGCTGGCCTGCCATTATTTGCTTTAGCATATCTTCAACTGAATTGCTAACCTGCTGTGGTGGAGCTGGAAGTGGGTGGTAATTATTTCGAGCTCTCATATTGCCTTGATAATAAGCATTACCAAACTGATTTTGTCCCTGCAGCCTGTTTTGATTACCCACGTAATAAACTGACTCTAGATTAGAGGAGCAAACCTCTGTAGCATGATCTTGACCACAAACCTCACAAAAACTCTGGAGTTGTTGCACTGGAGCCACTTGTTGCTGAGTCTTTGGAAGAGCTAGCTTGCTAATTTGATTGGAAATAGCATCCATCTTCGCCCTCAGCTCTGAAACTGCATCTAACTGAAGTACCCCAGCAGATTTCTGTGTAGTAGCTCTACCATCTCCCTGCCAGTCAGGATTGCTCTGCGAAAACTTGTCTAGTAATTCATAGATCTGGTCAAAGTTTAAGGCCAGTACTTGGCCTCCAGCAGCAGCATCTACCACGATCTTAGTATGCGCAGTAAACCCCTCCACAAAAGTATGTGCAAGAACCTTATTGGATTGGTTGTGGTGTGGACAATCTCTCAATAAAGCTTTAAACTGCTCCCAGGCTGAATACAAAGACTCTCCTTCTACCTGTCTAAAGGACATAATTTCACTCCTCAGCCGGGCTGTCTTGGCAGATGGATAAAACTTAGCTAAGAACTTCTTAGCCAAATCATCCTAAGTAGTGATAGACCCAGACTTTTCAGCCTTTAACCAACTCTTTGCTGCCCCAATCAGTGAAAACAGGAACAATGTCAAGCGAACATAATCAATAGGAACTCCCGTCGGTGTGTAAGTATCACTGATCTCCAAGAAATTCTGAATGTGTTGCTGCGGATCTTCATGAAGTAATCCTCTATATTGCCCAGTCAGATGCAGCAACTGAATCATGCCAGACTTAATCTCAAAGTTTCCAGTAATTTCAGGCTTAACTACGCTCGAGGCTACTCCCTATAGGCTGGGGAGAGCAACATCTCGCACAGCTAAGGTGCGTTCTTCTGCCATTCCTGTAGGTAAAGATCAAGCAGGACCTAATACCTGAAACGGCACAAAACTCAAAATAAAAAATTAAACCTGAATAGATAATAAGTAATCGTCTGAAAAGAAAACAATCAATTGTTTAGTCCCCGGCAACGACGCCAAAAACTTGTTGCTCCCAATGCACACGCAAGTATACGTGGTCGACAAGTAATAAAATGATAAATAGAGTATCGTTCCCACGAGGACTATTCAGACTGATGCTTAACAAACAATTTCTAACAACTATTCAGGGATCTTTTCCAATAGTGAGAGTTTTAGTAACTAAAGAGCAGTAATTAAAATGATGGAAATTTAGTCAAACAATGGAGCAAACGTTGGTTGTTAACAATATTAAGGAGACGGTCCAGGGTCAGAGTTTACGAACAATCCAGTTGAGTTTTCCAATTGATTCCACTTCTTAAATCCCAGATTACTAACTAACAGAGTAAATACCCGTGAAAACCTTTCGATTCTTCACAGTCTATGCAGGCTACTTCAATCCCTATATGTCTATGGGTTGAATCATGTGCACGCATTAACGAATTCTGTAATTAGTTAAACTAGGCGAACAAGTATATGTCTATCCTACTCACAAATTGGTTCCCTGATGCCCGGGTTCACAAACTAGTCCTACTCTTTCTTATTGCGTTAATAAATTCCCTCCTTCGAGTTCAATCTAAAAACCATAGATAATGCATAATTATCGGGCCCTGACAATTACACAAGTGAAATCAAAAAAGAATAAGCAATCCGTTATGGGATTCAATTAATGGAAATCAATTTTCAAACATCAACTTTCATGAAATACTCTAACCCTAGAACGTAATATTTAGCCACACATACTCATAATAACAACACAAGGATTTAATGAAATAATGAAATAATGATGTAATAGATTAATGTAAGGAGGAAAAACCTTTGTCAGAGATGTTATGAGCTCTCCAATTTGCTCCAAAGTCTGAACTCCCTTCAAAAACGAAGTAAAAGAGTATTTACAGGGTTTACAAAAGCCTAGAAATAAGTTGCGCCTAAGCCTAGACGAAATAGGACTCAAAAATCTGCTCCAGGGGCGCTATAGTTGGCGCCCCACACCTCCGAACGCGCTGACCCAAGCAGAACCCGTCGAAACTTGCACTCCATGGCCCCGCGCCGAGCAACCAAACGCGCCAGACTGCTTGGCGCTTTGCCTGGCGCGGCGCACCACCTAGGGCGCCATGCCAATTTTCTATTTCCTTCGTCTGCAGCTCGCGTCGCGTTGTGCCTTCGTATGTTCGATCCAATCCTCAATCAAAATCCAATCTTTTTTTGCTCGATCATGCTCTTTAAAGCTCCAATTGTACTTCATAACAACCTACAATCATACGATATAAAATCAGTGCAAAATCACATTCATTAACTAGAAAACGCGCGAATAAAGTATTCAAACGTGAGGAAATATTAAGGAATTATAGGCATAAAATTCCAAACATCACCTGCACCCAATATAATATGAATCAAAGGCAGAATACTTCTGCACTCTCCTAGGCGGAATACTTCTTCACCGGATATAATATAAAGCTGAGGCGGAATACTCCTGCACTCAGTATCTGACATAAGAGCGAAATACTCCTGCTCCTGAGGCGGAATACTCCTGCACCCGATATGATATAAACCAGAGGCAGAATACTCCTGCACTCTCCTGTGGCGGAATACTCCTGCACCCAATATAATGTATGCAATGGAATGCATATGAATGTAACATGATGCAATAATAACCCATCACCAGCGCGGGACTCTCATCGATAGCCGGAAAGTATATGCCAACTCACAGCTAGAGTACAATGCTTAGATCCTCAATGCAATACCAACAACATGAAATAACATATAATATATAATATAAATCCAAAGCTAAGGCGTAATGAGTACGCCTATCGGCAGCTACACATGTTAGAAACACGTGGTAGATTATCCACGAGGCCAAGGGCCACCAAAGAAATGGATACAAACACTTACCTTGTTACAGAGTTAGCACAGCTACTCAACAACCGTTTTGTCCTTTGGGTTCATTATCAAACAATCCTGCTTATTCAATAAGTAGAAAATATATCAAATTAGGTTAAAGGCTTCATTCCTCACATCTTAGGGCAATCCGGGTAGGAACCTGATACCCTATTAGCATACGCAATACGTAAGCCAGACCTATGTACAGGGTTTAAGGTCACATAACCAAACCCTAAATAACTTAGATTTATATGTTGCCCATAACTCACTGAGTACGAATATATACTCAATTTCATTATCAGGGTCCAATTAACCCTTTAAATTATTAATTGACCTTATAAAAACGATGTCTAATATCCCAATTTTTACCGTTAAAATATATTCGAACACGCGCAATAAACTTAAATAATGAATTAACATCATTACCTGAATGTTTCGGGGCAAAAATTCTACTTTTCTCCGGCTCTTTTCTCATTTTCTTACATTTTTCCTTTAGTTTCTCGCTACCTTGTTCTTGTTTTTGCTTCCTTGCACTATGTTTCGTTTTCTGCTCTTAATTAAGCTTTAAGGGATTTTAATCCCTTAAGCTTTTGCACCGCCTTTCCCCTTTTCTTTTATCTTTTCTTTTATATTTTTTCTTCTTTTCTTTTTGCGACGAAAATTAAAATGGAACTTTACGAAATTCGAAATGGTCCCAAATTTCTCAAGTAAGTTATTACAAAATTATGTAAAACACTTGCTAAGGCGGATCTCAAATCGGACTCCCGAAACTTAATATGCAAATTAAATAGAAAAAAAGGTCAAATTATTTAACTTTCGGCTTTAGCGGAAACTAGCAGAACAACCTGAAATTCACTTTCGAAAGTTCACAAAAGTCACAAATAATCATATCAATCTAACGGCGCTTTCGGATTTCGAATCGGAGTTCATTCGCCAAATCGAGCTCGAAAATCTCTTTTTAATATTTATCGACAATAAAAACTGAAATTTTTTTCCGATGCCTACCAAACGAGGTCTGATTTAGCTCAAATTTTACAGATAAGTCCCAATGGACCTTACGAAGATTTTAAAATTATTGGCACGCCAATCGAAGTCCTAACTTCTAAAACGACTGACCGAGGTCGTTTCATTCTCCTCCACTTAGACTCTCGTTCGTCCTCGAACGAATTTCCGTCTAAAGCAATATTCACACAGATAATAAAAGACCTTGCACGACCTTTATAAACAATTGCACGGGCATTATCTTCTTATTATATTATCAGAATTATAACACGCATATCGAACTCTTGAAATAAAACATATCTGGATAATATCATAACACCGTTGCCCAACTTATTCTGACTAAGCTCACCCTTTCCCGATCATGAGAGGAGAGTTCTACATTTTCGAAATAAAGATACACGAAACTTTGAATGGGTTAGCATGATTCCGCCGACGAATCACCTCGTCGATATGCTTTTCGATATAGAATAGGTCGATGAAATTAAGAATTAGCTTACACTTCTGCAACATCTTAGAGATTTAATATTTATATTCAGTATTAGAGAAAGACTTCTCCACTTAGAGCTTCAGCTTATACAGCTAGTTGAATAAAAATATACATCCTCGCAGGGTCTACTGGATTAAGGAAAACTTAGCTAAAACAGAATGCGGCTCTGAGCTACCAAATTATCCTCTCGAGTTGCCAAACAGCTGCAACTCTCGAGTTAACAACTCCATACCTTTGTTGTAGACACCGCCGCCTGATGGATCAACTCAGAGGTTAAATGACGCCTCTCATTACTTTTTGTAGCCTTAAGACACAATAATGTGCTTATCCGGCTACCGTGACACGCACTCTGGCTCAACATAAGAAACATCACAAACGGCTACTAATTGCCCGAGCTCACTAGTGCCGGACGACGAAGAAATTGCAATGGACCAAGGATAGAAATAATTTAGAGCTTCAGGAAGGTCATCTTCTTATTTTGTTGGCTACTAGAGCTAGACTACTTCCGAGTCAGGCTAGCCAGAGAATCGCAATTGAAGAAATAGACATTAAATAAGCTTTATGAAATGACATCTATGCCAATTTAACCTCCCAATAAGAAGGAAACTCTGACAATTTATCAGAAAAAACCCTTTTATAACCCAGATAAGCTCATAGGATAACATGACTTTACTAGCGTTTTGAACCAAGAGGAGATACGTAGATCGAATATTACTTACTAAGCACTTTACACCGGAAGACACTCTCTGATGGTGATGAACTAGAATCCCATCATCCAACCAACACGGAATTCTGAGAAGAGAGATAGACTGACTTGACATAATAAGATAAATTGGTACAATAGGATGCCAAGCAGACAATACCGATACTCTCTCTCAAATTTCTCACATTTAAACCAGATCAACTAGGAGGATCTCAGAAATGCCAGGAATAAATCATATAAGAAGCTCACCCCTCTACCGCAGCCGATTCTTAATTGAAACAACATCCAATGAAACCATGGTAAGATAAACGAAGTCCAAATCGATCGGAAGAATCAAATCTTACTCACATATAATGGAAGAAGAAATACATGGGTGTACTACATCGGATACCTCAGTATTCTGCCAGACTGGCAGTTCATAGAACTGCCTCTGCAGCTGAGCTGAGCCACTACCCTGACAATCACTTTCTGAAGAACCACTGCCACCACACTCTTAACCTCTACTGGATGGTGGCATTTCTTTTTCTGATTGAGATCTAAATGAAATCCCCTGCGACTGTGCAGATGCCTGATGACGAGAGAAAAGACAACTGCCTACTTGTCGGGGTAAGGGAAAACTCCTCAAAGGATAACCAGACTCACGACAATGATAACACCTTTTTGCTGAAAATGGAAGCTGGAAAGATTGTTGATAGCTGTAAAGAAAAGACTGAATCTGATCTTGACGAGCTACTGGCACATTCTAAGAATCACGTGACACAAGCTGAGATAACCTGGAAGGTGACCTCCCAAAATAACCAGAACTCTTACCTCCAAATGAGGTGCCATAGTTGCCCACTAGGACCATGGGATCTCTCGCTCTCCCACTCTAACTTATGGTATGCCTCGTACCTTCGAGCAATATCAACAACAACATCAAACGAAATCCCGACCTCAATCCCTTGAGCCATCTGGGATCTCAAGGAAAAAGAAAGGTCATCAATAAATCTTTGAATCTCTCAAAAGGCTCATGGACTAGTTCTAATGCATATCCAGCCATTCTAAAGAATTTAATCTCATATTCTAAAATCCGACAAGCTACCCTATCCAACTCACTCAAATTGGCAACTTTTTTCATCTCGCTCGCTGCTCGAAAGGAACTTTTCCACGAATCTACAAGAAAAATCGAACCAAGTTAGTTAATAAGAGAGCGGTCCACCAATTCAAGGCTGGATCCTTGAAACTGGAAAGCTGTATAATCAACACCATCCCGCTCGATATAATCAAGAGCCTGAATGATACGCTGACATTATTTTATTTTAAAAAAATTACACAGGGATTATCTGATGCATGGCTTAAGAATATCGGAAGGTTTAGTTGAGTAAAATAATGCAGCCTCTTCAAACACTCGGACCGAGCCATTACTCGGGCTAGCTAATCAGCAGAATAACTAGAGGCACAACACATGCTGCTTCTGGAACATAAATTACTGGGGCAGCATCAGGGACTGGAACAGGAGCTCCCTGAGACCGAACGTCTCCATCCGCGGAAACCTGATAAGCTGCCTAGCGAATAATAGGGTCTTGCAGTATCTGCGTCGCCAAGATTCTCATAAAAGCATCGTAGAGCCAAGGGAATCACAAGGCCCTGCTCCCTTTCCCATCGCGAGCTCGTACAGCTGGGGCCTGTGCAACTGGATCGTCATAGCCTAAATGCCATCATAGCCTCTCGTAGATAAGTACAGACGTCTACGTACCTATCAGCGAGACTCTACTAGGCACTGTCTTAGTCTGGATAGACTCTAAACCGGGCTCTGATACCAACTGACACGACCCGAAATCCGGCAAGGCCGTGCGGGCACCCGACATCCTCCCCTAGACCTATCGGGCAAACCCTTACCAATTAAATTAGGAAAATAAATATAATTCAGTTCATAAATAAGAACAATACTTAGAAAAGCACATACATACTGATACCTCGAAGCTGTACAAACGAAATTACAGTTGACTACCCAACATACTAGGTTTAGGGCTATCACGACTAGACATCTAAGAGTACAAAAGAAGACAGATACCTCCAGAAGAGAGCAAAATGCAACTGAAACAATAAACAATAAACTGGTGGCCATCCGGAATAAAAGCTGGCTCACCCTGACAGCTAAAGTCGTCATCGCTCCTGAATAATGTGGCGAACTCAATGCTCGAGCGAACCTGCCGAAACAAAATAAATACACAAGAAACAAACAACAAACAAGGGTGAGTCAAAAGGACTCAATAAGTGGGGCAGACTTGCCACCTCTAAGAATAGGATAGCTAGCCAGGGAGAAGAAAAACAGGTAAACCAAATCCATCTTATTTAAACTATAAAAAGGCAGAACCAAATAATAACTGGAAACACGTATGGAACCATAAACAACCAGGGACATAAACTAGATAGAACATATAGGTTTTAAGTATCCCAAACATATCAACAATCAGAAATACATACTGTTGCGGCGTGTAACCCGATCCATATATTTATACTATTGCGTGCAACTCGATCCATATTTTATACTGTTGCGGTGTGCAACCTGATCCATATATTTATACTGTCGCGGCGTGCAACCCGATCCATATATTTATACTGTCGCGGCGTGCAACCCTATCCATATTTATACTATTGCGTGCAACCCAGGATACGAGCCAGAAATATATAGGGAAACTAAAATATGTCTACACCATGATATACATACCGCATACATAAAACACAGCATGATAGTCACAGAATAGTCAACATGCGGTGCAATGAAATGCGTTGAATGCAGTATGATGCAATGAGGTCACATGTGCCCGTAATCCCGTCCCGAGGCGGAATACTCCTGCATTCGAGGGGAATGTAATATAATAACCAACTGGAGCGGAATACTCCTACTCCTGGGGCGGAATACTCCTACACCCGATATAATATAAACTAGAGGTGGAATACTCCTGCACTCTCCTGTGGCGGAATACTCTTGCACCCAATATAATGTATGCAATTGAATGCATATGAATGCAAAATATGCATATAAATGCAAGATGATGCAATAATAATCCATCACCAGCGCGGGACTCTCATCGATAGCCGGAAAGTATATGCCAACTCACAGCTAGAGTACAATGCTCAGATCCTCAATGCAATACCAACAACATGAAATAACATATGATATATAATGTAAATCCAAAGCTAAGCCGTAATGAGTACGACTATCGGCAGCTACACACGTAAGAAACACGTGGTAGATTATCCACGAGGCCAAGGGCCACCAAAGAAATGGATACAAACACTTACCTTGTTACAGAGTTAGCACAGCTACTCAACAACCGTTTTGTCCTTTGGGTTCATTATCAAACAATCCTGCTTATTCAATAAGCAGAAAATATATCAAATTAGGTTAAAGGCTTCATTCCTCACATCTTAGGGCAATCCGGGTAGGAACCTGATACCCTATTAGCATACGCAATACGTAAGCCAGACCTATGTACAGGGTTTAAGGTCACATAACCAAACCCTAAATAACTTAGATTTATATGTTGCCCATAACTCACTGAGTACGAATATATACTCAATTTCATTATCAGGGTCCAATTAACCCTTTAAATTATTAATTGAACTGATAAAAACGATGTCTAATATCCCAATTTTTACCGTTAAAATATATTCGAACACGCGCAATAAACTTAAATAATGAATTAACATCATTACCTGAATGTTTCGGGGCAAAAATTCTACTTTTCTCCGGCTCTTTTCTCATTTTCTTACATTTTTCCTTTAGTTTCTCGCTGCCTCGTTCTGTTTTTTGCTTCCTTGCACTATGTTTCGTTTTCTGCTCTTAATTAAGCTTTAAGGGGTTTTAATCCCTTAAGCTTTTGCACCGCCTTTCCCCTTTTCTTTTATCTTTTCTTTTATATTTTCTTTTCTTTTCTTTTCGCGACGAAAATTAAAACGAAACTTTACGAAAATCGAAATGATCCCAAATTTCTCAAGTAAGTTATACAAAATATATGTAACACACCTGCTAAGGCGGATCTCAAATCGGACTCCCAAGATTCAATATGCAAATTAAATGGAAAAAGGACAAATTATTTAACTTTCGGCATTTTAGCGAAAACTAGCCGAACAACCTCGAAATTCACTTTCGAAAGTTCAAAAAAGTCAAAAGTAATCATACGAACCTAACGGCGCTTTCGAATTTCAAATCAGAGTTCATTATCCGAAATCGAGCTCGAAAATCTCTTTTTAATATTTATCGACAATAAAAACTGAAATCTTCTTCCGATGCCTACCAAACGAGGTCTAATTTAGCTCAAATTTTACAGATAAGTCTCAATGGACCTTACGAAGATTTTAAAATTATTGACACGCCAATCGAAGTCCTAACTTCAGGAACGACTGACCGAGGTCGTTTTAGTAGGCAACTCAGAGACCGAAATTCGGCCAAAAATACCCCAAAATTCTCATTTTTCTTTCCATCATTTTGCCCGTCCGTCGTGCTAAAATTGGTTACTCCGTCAATTATCATTGCCCGAAGATTCTTTCATCATCCCCGGGCAAAAAATGGCAGTTGTTGACACTCAATTTTGTCCAATTTTTTTCATTAATTGGCTATATTCGGCATAAAGGTACAATTTGATTGCTCGAACCAAATATGTATTAGAAAAGTATGTATTTATCTATGTTATCCATTATCTATACATTATGTAATTAATTGTGACTATATTTCACAAAAGTATTACATTTAGGACATTTGTTGAAAAATATGCGTCATCTATGACTAAATGCAACTCGGTTATGTTTGTTAGTGTTTATTACTATATTCATTCTATGTTATTAATTATTTTTCTTACTTACTGATTTAATTGTAGTATTTCTATTCAAATGAACTCACAACTATTGCCTATTATCTCTTCAACTTAATGTTTGAATTTTGAAATGGGTTGATAGAAATCTTTCCATACACATTTTCCTTTTCCGACGCCCCATTAATCTATCCCTTTCCTAACAAAATAATTTTTTTCACATCTCATGAACCTTCCCACAAATCATGATTTTCCATAAACTTTGTCATGATTCATTATTATATTTTATCTTCCTTGTTCATACTGCCTCCAACGTACTCATTCTTTATTTTTGAAAATGACCATGCAAAATATTTTCACATCCCATGCAATCCTCCTTGTCCTTAAGAAAGCTATTTCCAACCTTACAAAATCACTCATTTCCATGATTTGCATTTTCTCCTAACGGATATCTTCGCTCATTCACACACACACACACATATATAATATATATATATATATATATATATATATATATATATATATATATATATATATATATATATATATATATGTACTACTCATTCTATCAAGAAAAGGGGCATGAGCTGCCACCATATTTTCTCCTACCCCATCATCAGTCACATGCCCCTCCCTTCACATTGATCTCTTTTCCATTTTCTTAAGAGGTTTCCTCTTCTAAATTCATTATTTTATCAAAAACAAGCCTAGACACCTTTAAACAATTTTCATTCCATTTATTAACTGACCTCGTTCATCGTCTCTTCCATTCTCTATGAGGGAGCCGCACGGGATATGTATTATATCAAGGTTTTGCTGCAACATTGTAATACATTTATGGTTGTTGGAACCCCTTTTACTAAAGGATTTTGGCTTCACAACTAGTATATGGCCGATGACAATTTTGAGGTTGTGTCGTTATTGGTTCATCTATTATTATGAGGCATCTGGTAAGTTTTACGAGGCTATGATGATAAAGCTCTTTTAAAATATACGACATAATGAGGGAATTCGTCTTGTCTAAGACAAATGGGTTGGCCGGGTTTGGATGGTCCTTTAGCACATCATCTGCAGACATAAAGGTTCTCAAAGTTCCTTTCTCAAAGTACTCTTCTCTAGAATGATACTAGAAATGATAAATATATTAATCAAGTCATTTCTGCTTGGTTGAGTAATATCCTTTCCTTGATGATTAATTAAGAGAGGTTTATTATTTTGACGTCAAAGTGAACAGCTTATTTTTCATTTCGAACTTTTATTATCAAGTTACATTCTTCGGGAAATATTTGTTTATCAACTTTGTTAATTGAACATGTCATTAGCTTACTACTTAATTATTCATTCACCTGACCTTGTTTTAAGCCTTTAATTAGATTTCCTTGATTATCATTGTCATAACGCTATATCGTTAGGGTGGCGTACACTTTCTAGCCAATTTTCTTTGCTGCGAGATATGGTCATTTATAGAGGCTTATGCATATTGGAGAAAGGAGATAATTATTCCATGCAGTCCGCCTTAATCTTATTCGCACGCCTGTAGTAAAGTCTTTACTTATTAGTTTTATTTAATAGAGTTGGGATGGTGGTAAGTTACTTATTTTTGTTCGTTTTCTCTATGATTGCTTAAACGATTACTTCCTACTCATTGTACTTTTTACTCGCTTTTATTTTTCTTGAGGAACTACACATTTAAATTATTATTATTTTTATATTTAATTGATTAGTGATATGTTTTATTCGCTTAGTTGGAACGTTGTGCGTATATACTTTCTTAAAACACTTATTCTACATGTTAGGTTCAAAAATAGGCACAACGTGGAGCTAATAATTAAATGGACATCTAAATCCGCACTTAGTTTTTATTACTGGAACATTTGGAATCCCATATCTAATTTAGTGAACAAAATTAGTGACTTTATTATCAACTTTATCACTTTAACTTGTTTCTAAACTCCAATTACTTAGTCCCGGGGAACCACACTTAGTGAATTTTAAGATGTGCCTAACACTTTCCTCTTAACTTAATTTGAACCAGAATTTCTAGTTTGCGGACCAAGTTTCAGAGTCAACTTTAAAATCAATTAGAAATCAAAGCAGGTTCCTTAATACGCCTAGTTAAATAACTTATTAGGTGGCGACTCAAATTTTCCACCCGTGAGTCCATAGTCGAGTCTTGTTTTAAACCTTTAGCTGTTTGAAATAGGGTGTCGACACCTTCATCTTGCACATTAGTTATACTCGTGCCTTGACCGCCTCTACCACCACTTCTACCCCCATCTCTACTACCTCTACCCTTACCTCTACTACCTCTACCATCACATCTACTACTCCCACCGCATCTACCTCCACTTCTACCACCACTTTGTGAACTTCTAAAGTATGTTTCAAGTCATCCTCTATATCGGCTCAACCGTGGACGTCCTCGTGAACGAGTGTATCAAGGGTCACGTAAAATAGTTGCTTCACCATCAACCACACTTGAAGGGTCAACGTAAACCTCAACCTCATTTATGTCTTTGAATGGGACGAATTACTCAATAATTTCATCATTCCAATTTGAAAGATGATGCTCCATTTTGATCATCATATACTTGATATATTTCCTCTTTACTTCACTATCCAATGCAATATCATAGTTCCGCTCAAAATACTTTAGCAAATCCTTGTACATCATGTACTCAGAAGTTATATGTGGGTAACCTCCTAAAAAGAATCGTTTTAAGTGTGGACGAACAACATCTTTTCTCCACCTCTTATTTATATACCTTTGGTCAACTTTTTCTATCCTTTTGTGAGACAACAGCTTGAGTATATGGGAGCATAGATATCCTCTACTTTCAAACCATTTGCAGGAGCAACTTAAATATTCATCAACATTTGTGTACTTAATAGTGAAAAAAAATGGATCTCTACGGCTAAAACTTCTCTTTGAATAATCAGTTATAACGTATTTCTCCACGCCAGGTTCTGCTTCATCATCCTTAGGAGTGCTAATTTCACAATGATACATTTTCTTTAGTTGTTTTTGGAACAATTCAAATATTTCACGAGTATAGCAAGGTCGAAGTTGTGCCTCCCACAGGAATTCAGACAAACATTTTATTTCGAAATAAATTTACCTATATTCTGCTTCCAACTCTTTCTAAAACTTATCTCTTATAACTAACTCATATTGCTGAACAAATTATTTCAGAGTGCTTTGACGGGTGATAAATCCATCAAAGAAAGCATGCATTCCTTCGCTTCTTTGAGTAGACAACATCCCAGCCCAAAAATGATCATCTAGGTATGCAGGAACCATTTTTCCTTCTATAAAAAGAGCTTATGAAACCAATCTCTTCCATTTAAATTATATTTTACAATGTATTCATCCCACCTCCTCTCAAACTCAACTGTAATAATGCTTTCTAGGACCATGGCCTTAAATTCTAACTTTGCTTTTTGGAATCACTAATCTCGCTTAACTACAAAGGCAACTTAGAGAATATATGTCATACTCAATATCTTTGTACCGTATTTGGCATCAATTCATGTATAGCTGTCTTAATGCTTTCACACTGATCGGTCAAGATAGCCAGTGGACAAACATCTCCCATGGCCTCAAGCCATGTAGAGATCACCAACATGTAACTTGTAATATCCTCATTCGACAGGAGAGCACATCCCAAAAGTATGGACTGTCTATGTTGATTGACACCAACAAACGAAGCGAATGACATATTATACCGATTCACTAGGTATGTTGTGTCAAAGCATATAACATTATGGAACTCCTCATATGCCACCTTTGAGTGAGAATGCACCCATACGGTGTTACGAATCCTACCTATACTATCAACATCAATTGAGTAGAAAAACTCTCTATCTTTTTGTTGTATATCAGTAAGAACTTGAGAAATGATTGTGCATCCCCTTCTTGCAATTCAAGCTTCCTACACTTTAAAATATAATTTCTACCGTCCTTAGGAGTACAACCTAAATTCTTCGGCTCACCAGCAAGTACTTCAGCTACTCTCATGTTCTTGGATGGTCTTAAGTCGGCTAGATCATTTGCTTTGAATTATCTCTTAAGATAATTACTAACCTTTATGTGTCCAGCCATCAACCGTAATAGAGATGGTTCCAATTTATGATTATGCTTTTTAATAACCTTGGAAACGTGACATGATCCATCTTTCTCAAAAATTCCATTGATTCTAGCCTTACAATTTATTCTTTTGCCAGATATCTTATGTTTTGGTATCCTTGACCTATCACAACCAAATTGCACATACCTTACCGTATCCATCCCCCCTCCTTTTTTGTTGCATGTTCGTTTGACAATACAAAACCCTAATAGTTTCGCATGTGCTTTGTAAAATTCATACATAGGTTGACTACTTTTAAACCTCATTCTAGGAAGTGGCCCTATTGCTAGATCCTCTTCAGAAAACTCATCACCCATTTCCCTGTCCTCTCCATATTTTAACACTTCTTCAACTTCATCATCTTCAACATCAATATCGTCATCACCTTAATTATTTCTGCATCATTGTGAGCCCCGTTAGA
Source organism: Petunia x hybrida (assembly GCA_037355625.1). NCBI lineage: Eukaryota > Viridiplantae > Streptophyta > Magnoliopsida > Solanales > Solanaceae > Petunia > Petunia x hybrida. The sequence continues at coordinate 124,827 of JBBBVM010000225.1, forward strand.
ATCAATGTCATCCAAATGGTCTTCATCTTTTATCAAACTATCATCTGATGCCAGCCCTATAGCTCAATGTAATTCATTCCTTAGTTGATTTGTATTAGGACTTGATGGATTGGTGTTCATGTTTAAAAATGATTGTGGATTTTGTATTTAGGATTTGTGAGATGGTGTTACTCAAAACGGTAAAGAAATAAGAATACTAATATACATGGTATATTTAGTGGTAGTCAATGTGTATAGTATAAGAAATGTATTCTAATTAATAAAGAGTATTTTGAAAAATAAAAATACGTATAGTTACAGTTTATGTACATACGTATACTGATACATATTACTATGTAAAATTAGTATATTAACTTTTCATCTCCCTCACATGAATATTTTGTAGGGCCCAAAGGTTTTGGAAATCTACATTTAATAGTTCGTTAGGAGGGAAGGTTTTGGAGGGAAAAGATTATTTAAGTGGCCAAATACATATTAAGAATGCATTAGTCTTTACACGGGTGTGGCCAAAGTTAGGACAAACATGGTGTGGCCAAATAGCAGCGTTCTTCTATAAAAAGAAAAAGAGAAATGCTACTTGACCAAACTCAAATGGCCAAACAATGGCCAAATACGGTGAAATATCTATTATATCCCTGCAGTAATTTTTCCTCCAATATTTCCCTCCAGAAAAACGTAATTATTACATTTGACAAAACTAACTTTTAATACCTTTGACTTCTCAAGATTTTAAATTAAAAATAAACTTTTAATCACATTAATATTTTTATTGAAATTCTTACTAGTGGGGACTTATTTAATAAAGAAAAAGATTTTAATAAAATTTTAATGGACTTATATATAGGACTTAAATTCATTAGTTTAATGAAATTTTTTATCCTACGTGAACACTCACATCAATTTTATATTTTTTAGACTTAATTTATTTTTTTTCTTTTTCCAGCATTTAATGCATTTATGTGTTTTTTTATATTTAATATTTATATAGTGGTCCTTTACTTAAGCATTAATTATAGGCAATACTCATAACTAAGTATTTACCATATTTTATATAAAAGTAATCAGTTAATTATAAAGGATAATTTACCGAATTCAAAAATAGTGAGAATACAATACATTTATCCTTACATAAATCATTATGATGTCAAAGGGCTCATTTGTTGGTTATCACTCATTCGACTACATATTACCATCATTATGAGATAAATAATTTACATGGATTAAACTTAATTAATATTTTCTGAAAGCGATGATTTTATCTAGTAAAACCCCATAACTTTATACTATTTATAATTTGTAAAAGAAATTAAAAATGCTTACGTCCTAATTTTTAGCTATATTGTATTCAATACTTGTTCATTTAATAAGTTAAGATGTATTAGGTCATTATCAGCCATGTATCCATCAATTATTCATAAATATATTTTTTAATTACGTTTATTATTACTAGGTTATGTGTTAAGCTAATTTTCAATGTGCATTTAATATTTGGTTAACTAAATGGTTAAAAGGCACGTGAAAGGTAAAGAATAAAAATTAAATGAATAAAAATCATGCATTCTCGTTTTAGTTTGTGCTCCAAAGCTATCTTTTTTCCCTCCAATTTATTTCACTTCAATTTGTTTCCTCCCAAAACTAACTATTTTCCCTCCAATTTATATTCCTTTAATTTGTTTTCCCTCCAAAACTAGTTCTTTTCCTTCCAATTGATGTAATTGATTATTGGAAAAATTACGCTGCGTGTCGCTTTAGGCGTCTTTTTTTAAAAACATAACATTATTTTGCCTTTTTACCAAACATAGCAATACTTTTACCAATGCTACAAATCATATCAAAAACTGTTAAAAAAATACTATTGAACAAAAACCCCCACAAAAAAGTCAAAAATTACAAAATAACCCATTAAACAACCATAGTTGCCATTCAACGTACTCTTACATTACACCCTCCCTTTTCAGGCGATTCTCAGTGCGATTTCTGGTGATTTTCGCCTCAATTTTTCAGTGCATGTGTCCGATTTTTATGTAAGTACTGCTTTTGTTCACTATTTTGTTTCGTAATTCAATTGATTTTCACATTTTTCACTTGTTTTTTGCCCTTTATTTTTGCTTAGAAAACCCTAATTTTGGGCAGAATGGGTAAACCGGCTAGTACCCCTTCTCCGCGTCAAATTCGGGCTGAAATGCGGCAGCTTAAGATGGAGATTACTCCTTCAAAAAATAAGGTCTGTGAAGGAAAGGACATTGATGTTCCTATATCTTCCAAAGGAAGTCCAGGGCTGGTGAAATGATGTCTAAAGGGAAAAATATAGTTGATTCTGACTTTGTCGAAGAAGTCGCTGTTGGAGATACCCGGAAAAAATTGCGATTAGGTGTTGTAGATGAGGCTTCTGAGGTATTCCTTGTAATTTTTTATATTTTTCAGTTTTGCTGTGTATTTGATTCTGAGTTTGAGTTGTATACTGTGTAATTGTTGTTTGTTCAGTGTATAGTATGTGGCTTTTTGAATTTTATGAACCAAATCTTAATGTATGTTCATTGTCTTATTCTTGTATATGCCCTGTAGTTGCATTGTATGTTCACTGTATACACTAGTTATTGTGTTTTAAATTCATGGCTTTTGTGTATATTGATTTTTTTTTTAAAGTTTGATGCTTTCCGATCATTCGTATGTCCAGTGTATATGTTGTGTATGTAATTATACTTTTACTATGTCTGTGCCTTTAGTTATACTTTTACAATGTTACAATAGCATTTTAAGTGTATGAACCGAATGTTAGTGTATGTCATTGGCTAATTCTTGTATATATCTAGTATTTTTCATTGTATGTCCACTGTTTATGTAGTGTATGTAGTCATTCATATTCTTTGTGCTTGTATTTTCTAGGTCCCCATTTTTTATGTCCCTGAGGATACAGTTTATACAAAGATTGTCCATTTTACATGCCCGTACAGACAGACTTTCCAATGTATTTGCAGAAGTACTTGTCTGAAGCACAGTTGAATATGTTTAGGAAGACATGCTTTGGCCATTTTTTGGATTTGCCTGAAACATATGCTCAACCTCAGTTGATTCGTCACTTGATGGCTAGGCAAATTCACACCGATAAGCCTGATACATTTGCTGTTTTTGTTAATGGTGTGAAGTTGGAGTTCGGGTTGAAGGAATTTGGTGCTATTTCTGGTTTGAAGTGTTATGGGGACGAGACTTGTGTGTTTGATTCTCGTGTGTCAAATCGTATTATGCGGAGTTACTTCCCTAATTTGGAAAAAGTTCCACTTAGCTGCCTGGATGACTGTATTAAACAGAAACGGTGGATTGATGACAATGATGCAGTTAAGCTTTCGGTATTGTATGTGATATACAATTTCATATATGCAGTTGGTGCGTCCAAGAAATGTTTTGTTGATAGGAAAGATATAGAGTTAGTTGAATCTGGTGCATTTGAGCATTTCCCCTATGGAAAACATTCATTCGATTCATTGTTCTCAAGTGTTAACAAACGGTTGAAAGGTTCTGTTGGATACTACCAAATTACCGGCTTGTCTCTTGCCTTTCAAATTTGGTTTTATGAGTGTTGCTCCAAAGTCGATCCTTCTCTTGCTGTTCCTAGTCGCAATTTATTTCCTCGGATTCTGAAATGGCAAGTAGTTGACAGTCAACCTAGTTATAAGAAGTTGGCAAACGGCATGTTCAAATCTGTTGGCAATCTGGTACGTCCTTCTTTCGTATGTCCCTTGTATTGCTCATGTATGCCAAATCTGCTTGGTGTTGTAATTTTCTTAAGTCATGTTTGCTTTATTCTATGTTTGTAGGTTCAGTTTAGTAATTATTGTCCGACCGCTGCTGAGCTTTCTAATGTTGTTCCGCCCGAGCTTTTGGAGGATCCGCGTGTCCTCAATTTCAGCCCACCTGATGTAGATTGTGCTCGTTTGTCTACTGATGACACACCACCAGTGGTGCATGCTGGTTCTGTGGTTGACTATGGCCATGACATATAAAAATTGAAGAGTGATGTTGCTTTGATATCCAGTGATCTTGCATGTTTGAAGACATATGTATGTATTTGTCATTAATACAGTTTTTGTACTTAACGTTCGCTTTATATAGTTATTTTATGCAGCTTTTTCATGCATGTAGGTTCATTGTCAGTTTAAGGATCTTAGGGAATTTGTTGTTGAAACAGTAAATACAGCTATTGAGCAGATTACTTTTTCGAATGCGTCAAAGGTACTATTCATTTTATTCTTCTTGTATGCCTTTTGATGTGTTTTACTAATTTTTTCGTACCTTGCCTAGGATGTTCCAACTGTTTCTACTGTTATACATTCTCCGGCTCGCACCAATGTTCACTGTGACACTGATCATCAATTCGATCTGCCACCGTCTCCTATTCACAGCCCGGTAAGTATACACTTTTTTATTCCTTTCCTATCTATCTGTTTCATCTATAATTATATTTGTTATGTGTCCCATTTGAACAGGCGGTAGAGGCTGTTGGCGCGCAAGATCATCAAGGTCCTGCTGAATCTGTTGGTGCGCAGGATGGCACTCCTGATAAGGTTACTTCCCCTGAAACTTGTGCCCCTGCCAAACATGATGTTTCCAATTTAAATTTGGGCTCGACTCCATCTCCACATGGCACTCCTGATAAGGTTACTTCCCCCTTTTTATTTCATAGTGCATTCCCTGTTCTTTTGTAAGTGCAGTGTGTGTATTTTGTTTGTACATTGTATGCGAGTGTATGCAGTGTATTCTGTTTGTATGTGCGGTGTGTGCAGTGTGTGTCTTTTTGTATGTGCAGTGTGTGCACATATACCATAGTGTGTATGCAGCTTGTATGTGTTGTGTGTGTTGTGTTTTCAAACAAAAAGGATACCATGAAGTACTGAAATTTAAGTGCATTTGGTTGCATAGGATGTAGCGACTCTTGGTGTTAAGGATAATCCCGATTGTCAGTCTGTACCTGTTCAATCTGATTTTCCCAATTTCGATTTGGGGTTGACTCCATCGCCGCCACAGGGCACTCCCGTGCAAGTTAGTCTTCTTTTTATTTTTCAGTGTATTTGTAATTTTTGTATGCAGCTTGTATTTCTAGTGTTTTCCTAGTGTCTGAACAGTGTATGTATTGTCATGTATATCTACTGGCCATCTTGGGCTGATTTATTTTCTTTTATATCAGGGTATCAAAAGTGCAGGATCGAATGTTGCTGGATCTAGCAAGGGGGTTACTCTTGATGACTATGATTTCCCTTTTAATATAGATGAGCTTGATGCTAATGTCAACAGTGTTGTTTCTTGGGGAAAGAGAGCTGATGTGAATGTGCAAGAAGGTGGTTTCAGTTTATTTGTTCTTGGTAATTATTTTGTAACCGTGCCACTTTTTTTGACATTTTTTTGATAGATGTAGGTGAAGATGGTGAAGATAATTCTTCTGATGAGTCTTCTGTAGACACTAATGCTAATGACGCTATTCCTGCTGTATATGAGTCCTAGCTGGTGGTTGTTCAAAGTGAGGAAGAAGAGGAAGGAGAAGCTGAAAATGTAGGTGCAGATGGTAAGACTCCATTAGAAAGAGTAAGGCGTCCTGTAAAGTATGCAAAGTCTCCATTTCTACTGAATCTGAGTTCTGGAGAACTGAATTTGTCTCCGAAGAAAATTTTTGAGATAAAGCACCCTTTTATATGTCCAATCGGGGTTGAAGTTGATGAAAGTTTGCGCGACGCTTTTGGAACCTGGGTTGCTCAAGGCTCTACTCCAGATGGAAGAAGGTTTTGTAGATAAACTTACTGTGTTCTATACTATTGTTCTATTTTTTATATTTTCTGTTTCTTGATTTCTTTTTAACGAATTTTTAGGAAGGGTACTTACAGAAGAGCATTTAAAAAAATTTGGCCTAAATTTGACTTTGGAGTGAGTAAAGTTGAGACTAAGGAGTGGTTCCACATTTTGCTTAATGGTGGAAAGGCTTTTAATGATGTGGTATGTTTCATAAACCTTCACTTTACTTGAGTTGTATGTTTACTGTTTGCAGTTTGTATGTGTGTTGTTTGTATGTGCAGTGTGTGCAGTTTGTGTGTACACCATATGCGCAGTTGTATTCACCTTGTATGTGATGTGTATTCTTAGAGTTTGTGCAAATACAATCATATAAATTGAAAAGGGAGTAAATATTTTGTGTGTATATATATATGTGTCCACAGGCAATTGGGCAATTTGTGCCTACAGGAACTGACAATCTTGCAACAGCTTGCCTAATAGGGACCAGACAAGTATATTATACTACTGTTTTATGATTTTTTTATTTGCTGTATTACAAGTGAGTGTGTGTGTGTCCGGTACAAGTACACCTTGTTGTTCTACGTAATAATGGACAGTCAAGTGAGTCATGAAAAATTCTTGATTGGATACTCTTATCACTTGTGAGTTGTGACTAGTGATTTGGTCGAGTAATTTGACTCCAAAGCTAACTAATGGAGTAGCTAATATCGAAAAGATAAGGATTAACAAATATTTAATGTAAATGTATTCGATATTTTATTTACTTTTTTATGTTCTCCTGTTTCACTTTTCAGGAATTAAATAAGAATTATTTATGACTAGGGGTTTCAAATGTGTCTATAAAATAGTGCAACTTACACTATCTTTCCTTTAGTGGTACAAATACTATATGTACGGTTGTATGAACATTGTATTTGAAGTGTTAGTGCAGTGTACGCGTAGGTTTTTGGCATGTGCAGTGTGTGCATTTTGTGTGTACACCATATGCGCAGTTGTATTCACCTTGTATGTGATGTGTATCCTCAGTTGTTTGTATGCACATTTGTATGTTGTTTTTCCTCTTTCTATCTGAAATTTCTAAGTGTGTCTAACACATTGTCAATTCATTTTTTTAGCACATTGATGTTATATTCTACTACCTAATGAAGAAGGCAAAGTATGGCCCTGGCAACCCGACTACTTTCACTACTACGGATTGTCTTTTCAAAACAAGGGTTGTGGAGATGTATGACCTATATAGAAACAGGGGCAATGACAGTAGTGTATGCTCTATAGAAGATGGTGTGGCTCAATACATTCTTGGCTTTAAGTTGCTTGCAAACATCCCATGGTAGCGTGTTGACTACGTTATGTTTCCTATCAATGTGAAGGATGACTTTCACTGGGTCATGGCTGTATTCAATATCAAAGAGAGGTTTATATGGGTGTATGATTGTAATCACCTAATTTTGGCACGAAAATCCAAAAAAATAGTCAAAATAGTCGTATTAGATTCTTAGGACGTCTCGTCAAAATTTTCTGGACTTCTAGTATTTTTTCTAACAAAAATTGTCATTAATTAGGATGTAAAATATGAAAAAATTGCCAAAAAATATTTGTTATGTGTTTAACTATGACTCTATGTTTAATTTTGATAGTATTGTAGATTTATGTGGTTTGATTGTAGTTAGTTGTGTTGGTTTTTGATAAGTATAAACGTTTTAGTGGCCATATGTACAAAATAAGTAGCCCAATTGTTTAACCCAATCAGCCCACACCTAAGTCTTGAAGCCCATACCCATCTCTACTTTCAATCCTAGCCATTAGTTTCTAATTGATCTAATGGCTCTCATCTTTCCTCCATTTCCCCTTATAAACCTTCAAAAATCCTCATTTTTCTCCTCACTCCCCATAAGCTCAATGGCTTAGCTAAATGCTGTCCAAAATTCCCCTCCCCACCGGAAATAATCAGCCACCACTCCACCACCGTGGATCCGCCACACGCCGCCAGCTGCCGCCACCAGACCACCGCCTTCCGGTGGTCGGAAAATTACAAATTATACCTTTCCGGAAAGCTCTTGAGCCCCTCTTTCCATTTTTCAACTTATTTTCTCCAAAATCATAGCAAATTTTCACAGATCGGAGTTTGAAGTTTCGGCCAAACCTCACTCCGGCCACTTTTTGTGTTTTCCGGTGAGTTTTTACATTTCTCTCTTCTCCTCACTCTCCCCTACTCTAATCCGAACCCCATTTATCCTAGATCCGTTTTCTTGTTATTTGTTTTATTTATTTATTTTATTTTTTTAAAACTTGTGTCACTTGCTTGTTTTGCTTCTCACATTTGCCTTTATTTTTCTTGTTATGGGGAGACGAATTGGGGGCTGCTACAATGATTATTTTTTGTGATGAGCTTGATGGTGATAGGGTGCTGAAATTTTTAGCTTAGGGGGGGCTGCCATGGTCGAGGGTAGCGACTGTGGTGGTGATGTGTTGAGTTGATCCGAGGGAGTATAGGCGAGTCGAGGCGTGATGGTGGCTGCCTCAATGGAGCAGCGTTGCTCGAGTTGGCATTGGACTTGGTGTCAAATGGTGGTGGCTGATAAGGCTTGAAACAGGTGCTGCTGATTTGGTAATGAAGTTTCATGGTGGTGCGACGAGCGCTGATGGTTTTACAGTAGCTCGGATCAAGGGAATTCACTGCAGCTTTGGCAATGACGGGTTAGAAAGGCATCCTAGTTTCTTATGTTTCCGTCCCTGTTTCTGTTTAGATTATGTTAGTATTTTTATGCTACTATGTGTTCTGTTTTAGTTGTAGAAGTAGCGTTAAATTCAAATCGTCTAGTATGCTTTGGTTTAGACGGAATTGTAGTATGTTTGAATGCAAGTTAATTCCAGTTAATTTCAGATTGATAAGAAAAGGAGTTTTGGTTCACTTTTGTGTCTTCTGCCTATGCATTTGACCTTGTGTTGGATCAATTGTTTTGGTTTTGTTTGGTTCTTGACTGTGTGCTCAATTCTGGTTTAAGCACAGAATGTTGTTTGTTTCTGGTTCAATTTGGTCTCGGCACAAGTTGCAGTAGGTGTATCTGCTGCACAATGGATTTGTTTTAAAACTTGGCTATATCAAGTAAGAATCTGATGGTTTCATTTAGTTTGGTCATGGTTGTTTGATTTGCTTAGATAGCTAGGATGACATGGGCTTGATGATGTCAAATGGGATGTCAAAAATTGAGTCAAGGGAGGTACAAGGTGGCAGCAGAGTGCTGCCCCTTTTGGGTCCTGGTACAGCCTTGCATGCAAGGCAATTATGGGCTGAAAATATGATAAGTGAGGAGGGCACATGGTCTGTGTACTTCTACTGGTACACACCCCCTCTCTCTTGTCTATTTTTAGCCTTTGACTCTCTTTAAAAAGGGAGAAAGAGGGAACAAAGGAGGACATACAGAACACATAGCAAACTGAAACAAAAAGAGCAACAGAGAACTTATAAAAAAAACAAAAAAAGAGTGAGGGGAACAGATAAAAAAACAGAGAACAAAAAGTAAGAAAAATAGAGATGAAAAGAGAGTTTATGCAGTATAAATTCTGGGTTTAAAGTTAGACTAGAGAGGGTCTGCCTAAGGAATGTCAAAAGAAGGATGCTACTGTTGTTTTGTGTTGCTCGTTGCTGCTGTTGTTTGTTGGTAAGACTGTTTGGTTCCATTGTTGTTGCTAAAGGAGTTTAACTCAATAGGTACTTCTCTTAAACTCTTCCATGTATGGTGTATGAATTTATCATGTTTCAAAGCTTAAACTTTATTGTAAAAATATTTTATTTAAAGTTTTGAATTGAGAAGAGCAAGCCCATTAAAGTTCTCCTACCCATTTTGCAAAATCTGCTTGTTCGTTAACAAAAGAGATCAAATTTCCACTCTCTTACTAGTGTGTTTTTTTTAAATCATGTGAAAAAATACAAAAAAAAAGAAAAAGAAAAAAATCAAATAGTTTAGTAAATCGTATTTCATGACTGATGTGATAGGATTGCTATCTTTGCTATCTAATGCAAAAAAAAAAAAAAAAAAAAAAAAATGAAAGGGAGGAAGTCTTTTAACTCATGATGAAACTTTAACAATTTTGGCAATTAGAAGGCAAACTTATGGCCCGGTGGTTTAGATCTAAAATAAGAAACAGGCTGGCCAAGAATAGAAATTCAACAAACGGGTTTTAATATTTAATTTTGGGACAACATCTTAATGTTAATTACAAACAATCGGTTTATGTGCTTGTCCGAATTCGTTATAATGTGATGTAAGTTGTTAACGTTAAAAGGAAGACTCGGGCAAGCTATTAGGCTGATTAAGTGAATAATTCATAAATGGATCACATTGAAACTCATATTAAGTAAAGAGATTTCGAACGGGTGAAGTGCCTGCGCGAATTAATTGATTTAAGCCGGAAGATTTCGAACGAGTGAAGTGCTCGCACGATTATATCTCGGTTCGAGTTTCTAGTTGAACAGACAAATTTAATAAATCGAAGCGAAGCGAAACAAATCAAGGCAAATATGGCAAAACAATTTCAAAGAGTCGAAACGCGTCAATGAAAGCAACTGTGCTTGGCACAGGACTCGAGGGTGCCTAACACCTTCCCGCGAGTCAACCGAGATCCTTACCCGGAACTCTGACGCAGACCATTTACGAGTCACAGGTGTTCTAGGTACACCACTTTGGTGACTTGGCACACCTTTAACTTGTCAAGTGGCGACTCCGAAATCTCTAAATATTTGTGTACCTATTACCACCTCGTCACAGAGCCTTTTAAACTTATAATTTTTCTTCTTTCTTTTTTAAGTTGAAAAAGGGTCGTGACAGCTTGGCGACTCCGCTGGGGAAGAAAGTGAAAACTGAGAGTCTCAGGCTTTAAAATTTGTCGTTTTTCGGCTTTTGAATATTGTTTGAATATGTTGCCTTGAATGTTACTGCTTTGATATGTTTGAACTGTATATACACAACTATCTTCTCCGTACACCTCTGAGTCTTCTGGAACACTGCACACATGCACGCCAGTTTCGCTTCGGCGTCTGGAATTTCTGTCGTGTCTCAGGACACAAAAAGTTCACCCTTCTTAGGAGGAGGTGCGTTGGGTTAGGCCGTTAGACGTTGTCGACCGGTACCCCCGAGGCACTTCCAAATGGCCAGAAACTATAGAACATGAACCCATTGAGTCACCTAGAGTTGAACCTGTGCTTTTATCTAGGCCGATTTATTTGCATGTCATTAGACTTAGTGAGGTGCGGTACACCGGTACCGCACTTGTCTAGTCTGACTCCCTCGTGTCATAATGGGGCCCGCGTCCCCAAAAGACACACCATGGGCATATTATGTGTTGCATTTGTTCTAGTGAAAGGGTTGTTATGCTGACCGATCACCGAGGGGCGAGAGCCAAATTTTGAAAAAGAAAAAAAAAAAAATGATAGAAAAATCGGGTTTAGTCCCGTGTTTCGAAATATTTTTTGTTTAGTTGTCATTTTGCGCCGTTATAATGGCCAATTTTTTCAAGAACTCTAAGAGTCTAATTTTGTGTCCGGGTCTGGTCTCAAGTATTAGAAAATAATTTGTCATAATTTTGCGTCAGTATAATGGCGAAATTTGGGACCCTTTGTGTTTGCGTCCAAGTCAAGTTCATATTTTGAAATTAATTTATCGGTGTTTTACGCCGTCATAATGGCCAGTTTTAGAAATCAATTTTGCGTCTAATTTGTTTAATATTTTGTGTCGGCCTAATTGCCAGATTTTGTAAATACTCTAAAGATTCTTTCTCGAATTAGATCAAAGAGTTTGTTTCAAAAAAAAAAACAAAAAAAAAACAAAAACAAAACAAAAAAATAAAATTGTGTCCGTCTTTGTGTCGTCGTAATGTCCGATTTTGGAGTCACCTTTCGGATAAGAAAAAATAGTTTGTTTCATAATCCGTTCTTAAGTTTCGTTTCGAATCTCCGGTCGAGTCTTAATTTTTCATTAAAAAAATAAAAAAAAAAAGTTGTTTTAAGGTCCCGCTTTATTTTGTTTTGTTTGAGGTCAAGTCAGGGTACATGCGATAAATTGCAATTAGCTAAGTCGTATTTTGTGTCGATCCTCGTGAAATAATCTGACTCTGCTAAAATGCCGGGTCCCATTATTTTCACCGTATGGGTGTACCCGCCCAATGTGTCAATTTGTATATATCTTTGACTCGTGCATCATGTCAAGCACTTTTACTTTGAGTTTGTCTCGTGTCGTTTGTCTAAAATTACATTTGTTGAGTCAGAAAAAAAAATGGGAAAGAAAAAAAAATACATTAATCATCCAAGTACGTCCTTGTGCTGATTATGTATCAGTTACAATTTTGTTCTAATCAAAATACATAAGAAATCTTTCGGGGATACGATCGGTACACTCGGCTTACGCCGTTAACCGTTTCGGGATGACGCATAACAACCCTAGGCTTGCAATATGTGCTTCTTTTGTGCTAACCCGGTTTGTTTGTGCAAAGCTTTGGAATTTGGAGATTTGGTACGGAATTCTGGCATCATTCCACACATACACAACAGGATCAAAGGAACCCATTACCATGTCGTTTGATAAGGGAAATTCTGAGATCGGCGTCCATGAACTTCTGGTGCTGGAAAACAAGAGGTTGACTGAAGAGGTCAAAAATCTGAAACAATTGGTGGCTGATATGTATATCGCCATGAACACGGGACAAGCTTGTCCTACCATGCCAGTTAGTCTTCTAGGGCATGCCTCGACTGTCTTACATCAGGCACAAGGCCCTATAGCTGAAGACCTGCAGTATTCTCCCGACTCTCCCTACTATAGCACAACAGATGTTCTGAGAACCTTCCCAAGGTGTCCTCCGGTACCACCACCACCGCCCAAACAGACGTGTGCTTCACCCCTGGTCTCTATTCCACCATTCACAGGCTTAGTTAGGACGGAGAGTCTTGGGAAGAAAGATGAAAGAGAACGAGGTCCAGGAAGGAGGGATGAGGAACGGTACAAACGGCTCCACTCACACCCTCGAGCCTCACAGAAGCATCATTATACAAAATATTCCATTCCTCCACTTCAAAAGGCGCGACCATATGCTCCAAAATTTTCATATCCGCAATGGACCGCGCCAGCCTCACAGCCTACATACCACACTCACCAAGCTCCACATAAACAATATCGGACTCCACCAGAATTTCCATACCGATCAAGGAGACCCTCTACTTTCATCCCAAGACCCGAATACAAGAAGGCGCGAGAAGAGAAAAAGAGAAAGCTCACGCCAATCGGGGAATCTTACACTAGTGTCTTCGAGAAGTTGCAGGCTTTGGATATGTTGAGGCCGATCTATGGGAATATGCATCCCACGGGAAAGGTTGATTATTCTCGCCGATGTGCTTACCATTCAGGTGCACCGGGACATGACACTGAGGATTGCCATTTTCTCAAGAAGGATATCCAAGCTTTGATTGATAACGATCAGATTCAAGTTGAGGGTTCAGATGCACCAGATATAAACCAGAACTCGTTGCCCGTCCATGATGATGTGTATATGGTGGGAATGGTATGTGGAGAAGATTTGAAAGCTGAATCTGCAATGCCGATAGTACCTGTTGGTGATGTGTCAATTAGGGCTAACCAAACGCTTGTGACAATGAACTGTGCTCCTGAAATTGTGCTTGAGGTAGCAGACAGAGTAAAGGGTGATGAAATGAAGAAGACGAACATGTCTCTCGAGAAGCCAATTTCAAATCTTACTCGGTCATTCATCAGTCCCAAAGAAGTGAAGTCTACCCCAATGGAAGTTGGACAAAATGAGGAAAAGCAGAAGATGTTGCCAGATTCAGGGAATTTCTTTGGTATCAGCATGGTGCATCCTTGTGAAGGGTTCAACAATGCCTAACACAGGAAAACTAGCCCTGATTTGCAATTGAGTGACTGTGAAATGTTGTAGCTTGTTTTGCTAATCTTTCTATGTACTTGGTTATTTAAGGGTTGTAATCCAAGTGCATTATTTTGCTTATTTTGATGTTCAAACCCTTCTATCTTTAATTCAATGAAAAGCGAGATCCTTTTCTCGTCTCAACATTATGTCTCTTATTTTCCTTCTTGATTTTGTTTTCTTAGTATTCTGTTTTTATATTTTGTCGGCCTTAATAACATGACATGCGTGCGGAATTTACGTCTTGATCTAAACACGCGCTCTGGTATTGTGGGTTATCTGAATAGTGAGGGATAAAAGAGGGAGTGAATTAAGTTGGGAATCAATTGTCATCTGATAAGGGAGATCGGTGAGAAGTTCAAAATCGTGCACGGTCGCATCGACCGAAGATGAAATATCAGTTTGAGAACCATCAGTGAAGCAGAAGTCGAGGACACATGTGGATCGGTCCAGTTCAATTGATTGAATCATTATTTGTGCGAGACATTCTCGGGTCGGGATGACGAACGGCTTTCGTTTCTTCTACCCAAACACTATGTCCTTTTGTCAGTCCTTTTTTTTTAGCCTTGTTTTGGTTTTTCCTTGGCCTACCCTCCTTTGGAATCAATGTGCTTGAAATTAGAAAAAATGAAGAAAAAAAAAAAAAAGAAGAAAAAAAAATTGAAAAGAAACAACAAAATCTACCTCAGTGGTAGAGCTACGTCTGACCTGATTCCTCTCAAAAGGATACGTAGGCAACCATTCGGGTGCGGTCATAACAGGGGAAAGTTCATTTTTTCCCTATTCCTCATATTGACGCAAGAGCTTGCCTCCAAGTTTGCGGCCAATGTCAAAAGAGATTCAAATCCCCAATGTATGCTAAACTGGGGCAGAAGTTTGTTTTTATTTTATTTTAAAAAAAAATAAAATAAAATAAAAACAAACTTCTATGTTTTTGTACCATCTATTCATATGTTTCATAAGATATCAGTCCCGAAGCCGAGGAAGAAACTCAAAGCGCCCCAGTTTATCCTAAACTGGGGCAGAAGTTTATTTTAAAAGAAAGGGAGAAAGTCAATTCCTTTTGCTTTCTTTGTTTTTATCTCGGGGGAAAGTCTCAATATCCCCTATATTTGCATATCAGAAAATTCAAAAGATAATTCCTCGGTTTTTCAATAAATTGGTGCCCCAGTTAGTTATTATTTTAAAAGAAATGATTCCAAGAGTTGTAATATTTCATCAAGTCATTTCATGAGATGCTTTCATAACCGCTTTTCAAACCAAAGAAAAAAAAAAAAAGAGAAAAAAGAGAGAAATAATCCCCAACTTGCCTAAACTGGGGGAAATAAGTTTGTTTTATTTTCAAAAAGCGGTAATTTCATAGTTTGTGATATTCATCTGATCGTCTCATGAGATGTTTCTGAGCTTTTATGTTGAACCCCTTGCCTCATAGCCCAACCAAATCCAAAGTTACAGTCCAAATAAAGACCCTTCTGACCGATCATTGAGAATGTCAAGCCGAGTAGGGTATCAGGGGTTAAGTTCCACGCTGTAAAGTCGCATCCTTATAAGCCGACAATCGCATTTAGGAGCTGGGAGCATCAAGGTCATTAAAGGAGAAATTCTTCGGGGAATCAAGATAAAGGTCAAAATTGAAGGAAGAAAAGAAAGGCGGGGTCGAGCAGCAAGGAGAGATCGGAGGTCGATTGGGAAAGAGCGAAAAATGACAAAAAATGAAAAGAGAAAAAAAAAAGAAAAAAAAAAGAAAAAAAAAGTGAAGTCTTGTCGGTGAAAACCTGAAAGGGCGCTGCAAGACAATAGTGAGTAAAAGAACAAAGAGAGAGGCTAGTCGGTGAAAACCCGAAAGGGCACTACTAGTCGAATGAGGGTCGTTAGATTTGCCATCGAACAAGATTGGGAAAGCTGGGTACAAAGTCATGGATAGATCGTGTGAACGGATGAAGAGTTGATTCCAAAATGCATGTCATGTTTAGTAAGGTCGTTATTTCACCTCCGGATAAGTTCTTCTTTTCTGGAGACATCTTTCATTCAATGTCTCCTCTTGAAATTCTTTCATTTTATTTTCTTCTCATTTCTTTCCGACCAATAGAAAGCTTCGCAAAGCTCATTTACAAGTTTCATAGTCGTGCTGGAGAAAGTCAGGACCAATTTAGATAATTGGAGCCCTAATGTTCCACATCGGAACAAAGTATGCCACACCAAGGAGTGTACCATGAAGGAGATCATCAAAGGACATGCAGATTTCAAGATGCAGTTTCAAATCAAAGCCTGCCCCAGTAGCAATTACAAGTTTTTCAAAGCCTGCCAAGCAGCAATTTCAAGCTTTCAACAGTCAAAGCCCGCCTGAGCGGCAATTTCAAGTTTCAGCAATTTCTTTCAAATCAAAGCCTGCCAAGCAGCAATTTCAACTTTCAAGTCAAAGCCCGTCAAATCGGCAATTTCAATTTTCAAGTTAAAGCCCGCCCGAGCGGCAATTTCAAGTTTCAAAGATCCACTGGATTAGTTGGAGCTTCAGACCAGTTCATCAGCTTGTGGATAATGAGGGAGTAGTTTAGAGGAAGTCGAGGCACCCACCTGGAGAATGAGGGAGTAATTTGGAAAGTCGAGGCACCCACCTGGAGAATGAGGGAGTAGTTTAGAGGAAGTCGAGGCACCCACCTGGAGAATGGGGGAGTAATTTGGAAAGTCGAGGCACCCACCTGGAGAATGAGGGAGTAGTTTAGAGAAAGCTGAGGCACCCACCTGGAGAATGAGGGAGTAGTTTAGAGAAAGCTTAGGCACCCACCTGGAGAATGAGGGAGTAGTTTAGAGAAAGTCGAGGCACCCACCTGGAGAATGAGGGAGTAGTTTAGGGAAGTCGAGGCACCCACCTGGAGAATGAGGGAGTAGTTTAGAGAAAGTCGAGGCACCCACCTGGAGAATGAGGGAGTAATCTGGTGAAGGAGTAGTTTAGAGAAAGTCGAGGCACCCACCTGGAGAATGAGGGAGTAATTCGGAGAAGTCAAGGCACCCACCTGGAGAATGAGGGAGTAGTTTAGAGAAAGTAGAGGCACCCACCTGAAGAACGAGGGAATCCGTTTCTGTAAAGAAGCAAGACCCGTCAGAGTG
The DNA here is from genome assembly GCA_037355625.1 of Petunia x hybrida. NCBI lineage: Eukaryota > Viridiplantae > Streptophyta > Magnoliopsida > Solanales > Solanaceae > Petunia > Petunia x hybrida. Next base: position 141,645 of record JBBBVM010000225.1, read on the forward strand.
ATGGTTTTCAATTCAGCAAAAGCAAGACCCACCAGAGTGGTGGTTCCAGTTTTATCTTTCAAGTCAAAACCCGTCAAAGCGGCAATTTCAGCATTCAAGTCAAAGCCCGTCAAAGCGGCAATTTCAACATTAAAGTCAAAGCCCGTCAAAGCGGCAATTTCATTCAAGTCAAAGCCCGTCAAAGCGGCAACTTCAACTATCAAGTCAAAGCCCATCAAAGCGGCAATTTCAATATTCAAGTCAAAGCCCGTCAAAGCGGCAATTCCAACTTTCAAGTCAAAACCCGTCAAAACGGCAATTTCAAAGCCCGTCAAAGCGGCAAATTCAACTTTCAAGTCAAGCCCGCCCGTGCGGCAAATTCAAGTTTTCAAGACCCACTTGGTAGTGGGAGCTTCAGACCAGTTTATCAGTTTGGGAAGCATGAAGAAGTTAGCTTAGGAATTGTAATTTTACATTTCAATGTTGTAATTTTGTTTTCTTTGTAAAGCAATGACCACCAGCCAGCTAGCCAGCAACCAGCGACAGTGACCAGCAGCAACAACTCTAGTGTGTCAAAAGTGTCTTGTGTCAGTCCGGGTAAGTCTATGAGCGTCGAGCCAGTCCCAGTTAGTTCTGAAAGTGTCTAGAGTTAGGCTGTGTGTGTCTAGAGAGTGCTTAGTGTTAGTCTAGAAGAGTCCAGTGTCTGTCTAAATGCGGTAGTCCCAGCTATCGCACGGAAGGAACTACACTGATCTGATTCCTTAGCCCGAGGATATGTAGGTAGCCTTGTTCTTGGTTAGGACCAAAATTCAAGGTACGGTCGCAATTTTGTTTCCTCTCGGCTAGAACCGAAAAAAGCCAAAATTAGTTTGTCGATTACGTCTTTGTCCGAAAACTCTTCATGTTCTCGAACAAAGAGGGGCAGCTGTAATCACCTAATTTTGGCACGAAAATCCAAAAAAATAGTCAAAATAGTCGTATTAGATTCTTAGGACGTCTCGTCAAAATTTTCTGGACTTCTAGTATTTTTTCTAACAAAAATTGTCATTAATTAGGATGTAAAATATGAAAAAATTGCCAAAAATATTTGTTATGTGTTTAACTATGACTCTATGTTTAATTTTGATAGTATTGTAGATTTATGTGGTTTGATTGTAGTTAGTTGTGTTGGTTTTTGATAAGTATAAACGTTTTAGTGGCCATATGTACAAAATAAGTAGCCCAATTGTTTAACCCAATCAGCCCACACCTAAGTCTTGAAGCCCATACCCATCTCTACTTTCAATCCTAGCCATTAGTTTCTAATTGATCTAATGGCTCTCATCTTTCCTCCATTTCCCCTTATAAACCTTCAAAAATCCTCATTTTTCTCCTCACTCCCCATAAGCTCAATGGCTTAGCTAAATGCTGTCCAAAATTCCCCTCCCCACCGGAAATAATCAGCCACCACTCCACCACCGCGGATCCGCCACACGCCGCCAGCTGCCGCCACCAGACCACCGCCTTCCGGTGGTCGGAAAATTACAAATTATACCTTTCCGGAAAGCTCTTGAGCCCCTCTTTCCATTTTTCAACTTATTTTCTCCAAAATCATAGCAAATTTTCACAGATCGGAGTTTGAAGTTTCGGCCAAACCTCACTCCGGCCACTTTTTGTGTTTTCCGGTGAGTTTTTACATTTCTCTCTTCTCCTCACTCTCCCCTACTCTAATCCGAACCCCATTTATCCTAGATCCGTTTTCTTGTTATTTGTTTTATTTATTTATTTTATTTTTTTAAAACTTGTGTCACTTGCTTGTTTTGCTTCTCACATTTGCCTTTATTTTTCTTGTTATGGGGAGACGAATTGTGGGCTGCTACAATGATTATTTTTTGTGATGAGCTTGATGGTGATAGGGTGCTGAAATTTTTAGCTTAGGGGGGGCTGCCATGGTCGAGGTAGCGACTGTGGTGGTGATGTGTTGAGTTGATCCGAGGGAGTATAGGCGAGTCGAGGCGTGATGGTGGCTGCCTCAATGGAGCAGCGTTGCTCGAGTTGGCATTGGACTTGGTGTCAAATGGTGGTGGCTGATAAGGCTTGAAACAGGTGCTGCTGATTTGGTAATGAAGTTTCATGGTGGTGCGACGAGCGCTGATGGTTTTACAGTAGCTCGGATCAAGGGAATTCACTGCAGCTTTGGCAATGACGGGTTAGAAAGGCATCCTAGTTTCTTATGTTTCCGTCCCTGTTTCTGTTTAGATTATGTTAGTATTTTTATGCTACTATGTGTTCTGTTTTAGTTGTAGAAGTAGCGTTAAATTCAAATCGTCTAGTATGCTTTGGTTTAGACGGAATTGTAGTATGTTTGAATGCAAGTTAATTCCAGTTAATTTCAGATTGATAAGAAAAGGAGTTTTGGTTCACTTTTGTGTCTTCTGCCTATGCATTTGACCTTGTGTTGGATCAATTGTTTTGGTTTTGTTTGGTTCTTGACTGTGTGCTCAATTCTGGTTTAAGCACAGAATGTTGTTTGTTTCTGGTTCAATTTGGTCTCGGCACAAGTTGCAGTAGGTGTATCTGCTGCACAATGGATTTGTTTTAAAACTTGGCTATATCAAGTAAGAATCTGATGGTTTCATTTAGTTTGGTCATGGTTGTTTGATTTGCTTAGATAGCTAGGATGACATGGGCTTGATGATGTCAAATGGGATGTCAAAAATTGAGTCAAGGGAGGTACAAGGTGGCAGCAGAGTGCTGCCCCTTTTGGGTCCTGGTACAGCCTTGCATGCAAGGCAATTATGGGCTGAAAATATGATAAGTGAGGAGGGCACATGGTCTGTGTACTTCTACTGGTACACACCCCCTCTCTCTTGTCTATTTTTAGCCTTTGACTCTCTTTAAAAAGGGAGAAAGAGGGAACAAAGGAGGACATACAGAACACATAGCAAACTGAAACAAAAAGAGCAACAGAGAACTTATAAAAAAAACAAAAAAGAGTGAGGGGAACAGATAAAAAAACAGAGAACAAAAAGTAAGAAAAATAGAGATGAAAAGAGAGTTTATGCAGTATAAATTCTGGGTTTAAAGTTAGACTAGAGAGGGTCTGCCTAAGGAATGTCAAAAGAAGGATGCTACTGTTGTTTTGTGTTGCTCGTTGCTGCTGTTGTTTGTTGGTAAGACTGTTTGGTTCCATTGTTGTTGCTAAAGGAGTTTAACTCAATAGGTACTTCTCTTAAACTCTTCCATGTATGGTGTATGAATTTATCATGTTTCAAAGCTTAAACTTTATTGTAAAAATATTTTATTTAAAGTTTTGAATTGAGAAGAGCAAGCCCATTAAAGTTCTCCTACCCATTTTGCAAAATCTGCTTGTTCGTTAACAAAAGAGATCAAATTTCCACTCTCTTACTAGTGTGTTTTTTTTAAATCATGTGAAAAAATACAAAAAAAAAAGAAAAAGAAAAAAATCAAATAGTTTAGTAAATCGTATTTCATGACTGATGTGATAGGATTGCTATCTTTGCTATCTAATGCAAAAAAAAAAAAAAAAAAAAAAATGAAAGGGAGGAAGTCTTTTAACTCATGATGAAACTTTAACAATTTTGGCAATTAGAAGGCAAACTTATGGCCCGGTGGTTTAGATCTAAAATAAGAAACAGGCTGGCCAAGAATAGAAATTCAACAAACGGGTTTTAATATTTAATTTTGGGACAACATCTTAATGTTAATTACAAACAATCGGTTTATGTGCTTGTCCGAATTCGTTATAATGTGATGTAAGTTGTTAACGTTAAAAGGAAGACTCGGGCAAGCTATTAGGCTGATTAAGTGAATAATTCATAAATGGATCACATTGAAACTCATATTAAGTCAAGAGATTTCGAACGGGTGAAGTGCCTGCGCGAATTAATTGATTTAAGCCGGAAGATTTCGAACGAGTGAAGTGCTCGCACGATTATATCTCGGTTCGAGTTTCTAGTTGAACAGACAAATTTAATAAATCGAAGCGAAGCGAAACAAATCAAGGCAAATATGGCAAAACAATTTCAAAGAGTCGAAACGCGTCAATGAAAGCAACTGTGCTTGGCACAGGACTCGAGGGTGCCTAACACCTTCCCGCGAGTCAACCGAGATCCTTACCCGGAACTCTGACGCAGACCATTTACGAGTCACAGGTGTTCTAGGTACACCACTTTGGTGACTTGGCACACCTTTAACTTGTCAAGTGGCGACTCCGAAATCTCTAAATATTTGTGTACCTATTACCACCTCGTCACAGAGCCTTTTAAACTTATAATTTTTCTTCTTTCTTTTTTAAGTTGAAAAAGGGTCGTGACAATGATTCCCTACTTGGTGCGGCAATTCATAAAGCTGCAGTTCGTGAGGTGGTGCAAGCTTTTTCTGTTATGTTGCCCTTTTATCTTCTTTGCACTGGTTTCTATGGTGCACGGGCCGATCTCAATGCTACAGTGAATCCAGCATACAGTAACAAATCTGCTTCCGACCCCTTAGATGTTATTTTTCTCAAAAACCTGCCCCAACAGGAAGAAGAAACTCTGTAGGTGTCCACTTCATATCTAAGATTTTTTTTTAAGATACACATTGTTTCTTACTGTGTTTTTCATTCACTGTTTGCAGTGACTGTGGACTCTTTGTTGCTGCATATGCTGAGTATTTCAGCTGGGGTTATGATGTCCCTCCTTCTGATTTTGATGTTGCTATTTACCGCTCAAGGCTTGGCACTCTCCTCTGGGACTATGCACGAAGAAAGCAGAATGAGAATGCTATTAGTAACGATGAGGTTACCGGGCAACAGTTTAGAAAGAAGGGTGGTCCAAGGCGCAGAAAGTTTCAGGTTGTACCCTGACTTAGTAGTTTCATGGGATAGGTGTTTTAGGTAGTACTTGAACAATTAACACAATTGTATTTTATTTTTTGGAACAGTTTGTTAGCTATCAGATGATTAGTATTTCTGGAACACTTGAACTATCTGCATGTATGTATATAATGTCTGGATCTTATTTAATATATAATTCTATATTTAGTGTTATGTGTATTTCTAATTTTTCGTATAGACAGTGTATGTTCTACGTATATGCAATTCAGTGTAAAGGTATGGGTTCTCTATCTATAGAGAATCGCAGTTGTAGGAAAATACACTGCTTGGGTTTAACATGCTGTACGGACATAATATATAATTTACCTAACTGTGTTAGAACGCTTATCAAATTTTTGGTACAAAATTAATGTAAGCTGTACCAAGGGAATCCACACACTGTACAGACATAATATATAGTGTATATACACTCCCAATACAACAGCCATACAGAGTGTATATACACTCCCAATACAGCAGCCATACAGAGTGTATATACACTCCCAATACAGCAGCCATACAGAGTGTATATACACTTCCAATACAGCAGCCATACACTCTTATACACTCCCAATACAACAGCCATACAAAATGGACACAAAAATTGTTCTCTTAGCAAACACACATGCCTTTTCACAATTCAAAAAAATAGCTACAATAGTAGTTTCCATGGATTGTCAACACTGAATGTTAACAAGTTTTCCACAATTATTCAACATTGTTTTTCAATTGTTAGCTAATCCAGAATCTGAAATACTACCCAAAATAGTATGTAAAATAGAATGGTAACAACTGTAACTAACACAAATACTAATATGTCTTTGGATTCCTACAAGTTTTTCTGTTGTGCCCCTCTTGCCCACAAGCTCCGCATGTAATCTTTGATCTCTTTGTGTTCCTTTCCCAAGAATACTTGTATCTTGTTGTTCTTCGCCTTCCAGGTTGTTTTCCTCCAACAGGTGGTAGCACAACTTGTGCTTGGATATGTTCAGGGATGTCCCATGTGACTGCATCAGGAATAGGATACACAGGAACTTCATATGTCTTGACCAAGTAGTTCCTTGTGTAATATAGGGAGCAGAAGTCTTCTTCATCTATGTTCTTGCTTTTAAGCACAGCAACAGCGTGTGGACATGGCATTTCATCAATTTGAAATCTTCCACAACAACATGTACGCATTTTCAAATCAACCAGGTACTTTGTTTGTACTTTATCCCTTGGATCAGTCACAGTATATGAATCTCCGCTAGGCTTCACCTGTTGAGACAATGCACATACACCAGGATTAATTTAAGAAAAGGAATGCACACAATACCTAAAACATACAGATACATGGGTTCCTAATGTCATTAACTTTCAAACCTAAAACCATGTCAAAGAGTGACACACTGCCTCCATACACCTAGCATACAGTTTTCGCTGCACATACACTTAACATGCAACATAGAAAATAGAAATAAAACTCCAAAAATTTCTGTACATACACTTTCCATACAGAAGACATACACAGTGCTTTTACCTTCATTCGGACTGCTTGAGTTCGCCGGTCATTGAGCATCTTGTTATACTTTTTACCAAGTTTTGTGAATGTCCCATTTGCCCTTTCCCTATTATTGTTGCTCCAGGTTTCTACCAAATCTCTCATGTATTCCAAGAAAGCCAATATAGGCAGATCCCTCCCTTCCTTGTTCACTCCATTTATTGATTCTGCTATGTTCGATGTCATTGTCCAAGACCTATTGGCTGTTGCATAAACTCTTGCCCACTTATGGTAGCCAATACGGGACAAGTACTCTTTCACCCGTGGATCTAGTTGTACCACGTTCTTCATTTTAGCATTAAACTCTCTCATTGTGTACGCTTTGGCCATGGTAAAGAATGCCTCATAAAGCTTCTCATTGCTCCTCTTAAAGTTTTTCTTTATATTGTTCCACAAATGCCAAATGCAGGCATAGTGTGGAATATCAGGATACACAATTGAGCTAGCCTTCAAAATGCTCTCGTGACGGTCTGATACGATGCACATGTCTGCCCTTTCACCATAAGCTTCTCTCAAACGCTGAAAGAACCACTCCCACGCATCATTATTTTCAGAATCTACTACAGCATATGCAAGTGGTAAGATGCAACCTGTTAACAAAAATATACACATGAGACAACCTGTTAACAAAAATATACACATGCCGAGATGACAGTGGACACACTGTCCATACAGTGAACTTATCCATACAATGAACATACACAGTAGACACAAACTTCCCTTTTTTGTATGTGCACTGTATAGCAGACAATCTGTTAACAAAAATATACACATGCCGAGATGACAGTGGACACACTGTCCATACAGTGAACTTATCCATACAGTGAACATACACAGTAGACACAAACTTCCCTTTTTTGTATGTGCACTGTACAGCAAAGCTATATTAACCTACACTAATGTTTATGCATTGTATGTGTACTGTTTATGAATTTCTGTATGTGCAATGTATGTGCAGTGTGTGTTTGTAAAGCAAAGCTACATTTAAAATACATGAAAGTGTGTATGCTAAGTGTTGAGGCATTGTATAACAAAGCTATATTAACCTACACTGAACAGTGGGCACACATAATCCATACACAGTGGACATAGACAATAGACATAAAAACAGTGGGCATACATTAACAAGTATGATTGTACACTTGACATGTAGTAGGCATACGACAAATTTTCATCAACAGTCAATTAAATATACCGAATGAGCTTTGAATTTTTGACACTTACCTGCAGCATCTAGCGTAGAAGCCGATAGGAATGTGCCTTTGTGTGCTGCCTTAAGGAAACTTGCATCTACAACTACAATTGGCCTACAATACTCCCATCCTTTGATCGACGAATTGAGTGCAACAAAGACAAACAAGAAGCGGTCATCATATGACATACACAAATCAACTACTGAGCCTGGATTTCTCTCTCGTAACATGTACAAATAGCTTGGCAACTTGCTGTATGATTCAGTCGGATTGCCCCTCATCATTTCAAGTGCAATTTCCTTTGCTCTCCATGCCTTCATGTATGGAATCTCCACGCTCATTTCTTTCCTGACATCTTCAATTATATCCTTAGGCATGTGGATTCTTTTCGGATCAGTATACTTGTCCTTGATAATGCCCCCAATCATTGATGTCGTTGCTTGACGTTGTGAATAAATTTTGTCCTTTAATGTGCATGTGTGCTCATCAATGAATTTCCTAATCTTGAAAATGGTTGAAGCATTTAAGCTTGACGCACGGAATTTTCATGTACAACCTTCAGCAGTGCATATAAGGTTGAAGCTGTGCAATAGATTCCATACATATTAAAACAAAATCCAATTGAACAAGCCTATTACCAAAACTGTTACATAATTTGTGCAGTGTATGAACCGTATGTTCAGTGTGATGACAGTGTGTGCTTCAATTTGTATGTGCATTGTATGCACAGTGTGTGTTTATATGTATTGCATAGCAAAGCTACATTAACCTTCACTAAAGTGTATGTCGAATGTAAATATTATGTATGTTCAGTGTTTAGCCTGTGTAGTGTATACCAAAAGCTACATGGAAGTGTTTAAGCATGGTATGTGCATTGTATTAACCTGCGCTAAAGTGTATGTCCAATGTAAATATAATGTATGTTCAGTGTTTAGGCATTGTATGTACAATGTATAGCAAAGTTACATTAACCTACACTAAAATATGCACATTACTGTGTGTGCATTGTATGTGTATTGTTTTATGCATCTCTGTATGTGCACTGTATGTGTAGTGTGTGCACAGTGTCTTTTTATGTGTATTGCATAGCAAAGCTACATTAAGCTACACTAAAGTATATGTCCAATGTAAATATAATGTATGTTCGGTGTTTAGGCATTGTATGTGCATTGTATATCAAAGCTACATTACTCTACAATTCTGCATACAAAGTGTAGAGACTTCATACCTAGTTCTACTTGATCTGCTGACTTTGTATTGAAACTTGTTCCTCAAAGCATAATGTTTCATCGTGTTGACAAGTGTAGCTTTATCCTGATAAACCTGTCCCTCGACGACAGTTTTTTGGTTAGGGTCACTAATTATTGTCGCATGCTCAGTTTCATCATCTTGACATTCTCCCAACATCATCAACATAGGATCACATACACTGTCTATGGCAGATGTATCCCCAGAGTGTATGGGAGATGTATTGACATTGTATATCTCTCCGGCATTGCTACTCTCTGCATGTTCATGTAAAGGAAGTGGTGATCCACTACCATATTGATCCATTACCATATCGATCAGGCCAATACATAACGGATACCTTTCAACATCCTTACACTGAGTTTTTAACTCAATGTAAAATTCTACACCCATATCATTGTAAATCTGCAATGGTGGAGATCGATCATTCAGTTTGTACTTGATTTCAATATGTTTGTCTAGTGTATGAACTCCTAATTGCTTTCTAATTTCTGCTTCTAAATTTTTAAAAGTTGAATCAGTGCTTAACACAATTCCATCAATTGTGAAATCAATATATCGGCAATTCGAATCCCAATGTCCCCCGTGTTGTAGTACAATTAACATTGTAAAAATCGAATTGTAGAAGAATTGTAGGAAAATTAGGGTTCTGAATTGTGATTTGGGGAGAGATTAGGGTTTGAATCTCGTTTTTGGGGAGAGATTAACGAGAACAGAGTGTGTTGAGCGAGAACAGAGTGTAGCGTAACTGGGGTAAGTGTTTTAGCGCAGGAAAGGGGTGTGTTTAGGTATTTATACTTTGTACATAATTTGTAAAAAAATGTTGCTATGTTTTAAAAATGGGAAAATATTGACATTTTAGTGTAAGAAAGAATGTTAGTTTGTATAGTTTTGTGAATTGACCTTGATTATTTGCATGTTTGGACACTTTTTAAGTTCTTTTTAGCTTTGACCTAAAGTGATGATTTTAATCGTACTTGGTAATCCATGTGTAGATTTGCTCTTCTTCTGTAATTTTTAATTTTGACCCTATTTGACCAAATATTAACTTTTAAGTATAAAAAATAATCAATCATACTAAATAAACTATTAATTTTTCTCAACATTGTAAATTTGGTCACAGCTTATATCTAATTATAAACTTTAGTTAAAATTATAAAATGACATGATCAATTTTGGTCAACATTATTAAACTAGCCACATGTTACCTCTTAACTATAAAATTTGATGAATCTTACCAAATATATGATTATTTTTTGTCAAAATTATCAAAATTGATCACATGTTACATATAATTATGAATTTAAGTCAACATTAACAATGGACTGATCAATGTCGTTCAATATTATCAAAACTAGCCACTTGTTATCTTTTAATTATAAAATTTGATCAATCTTACTAAATAAATGATCAGTATAAGTCAACATTATCAAAATTGATCACATGTACATTTAATCATGAATTTTGGTAAATATTATCAAATGAGATAATCCTTCTTTATCGATGTTATCAAAATTGACCACAATTTACCTTTTAATTATATAATTTGAACAATCTTACCAAATATATGATCAATTTTTCTCAATATTATCAAAATTGATTACATATTATATCTAATAATAAACGTAAGTCAACATTACCAAATGATATGATAAAATTTTGTCAATATTACCAAAATTGGTCTCATGTTACATCTAAATATGAATGTTGGTCAGTATTACTACATTGGGTAAAAACTCCACCATCTCGGTGTGCGGCCTCGAGCCATGGAACAGTCGAAGATCATGAGGACATCTTCTCGATGGGAGCAATTACCAGCACTGCCTCGAGAAGAATCCAGTTGAAATTAAGAACAACCAACACGATGACCCCTCGAGGAGGTGAATCACCTTGGCGAACGAGATTGGGCATTCTATAACTATCGATCGTTGCTTTTACATTTAAGGCAAGGATTATGAGCTGACCACGATTAAATACGGAGTAATCGTCATTACTGGCACAATTATTATGTTTATAATATTACTCCTTCCCTTAATTATAAATAAGGTCCACTTGTAAGCAAACAAGACATGAAAGATACAATATTCAACTTATACTTTTATACACTGTCTCGTCTATCACTCAGCATACTCATTGTCTCGTTTACTTTTTCAAGCTCTTATCTAGCTCAAATCTAATCTTAGCTAGAACACCACTTTGATACAAGCAAATTACCAATTAAACCCAATACAAATTTGATTTCTTGTCCTATCCCGATTTAGGCCAACACAATTATCAAGTGAGATGATCAATTTTGGTCAACGTTATCAAAATAGACCACATGTTAACTTTTAGTTACAAAATTTAATCAATCTTATCAAATAGATTATCACTTTTTGTCAGCAATATCCGAATTGGTCACAATTTACATCTAATTATAATTTTAGTCGATATTACATAATGAGATGATTAAACTGTGTGATTATATCTTTTTGGTATACCGTATACACTTTGGATATACGTTTTTATGTTTGGATCAAATTGTGCGATTATATCGAATAAATGGATGTTTTAGTTTTTTTTGTCTTAGATAATGTATAACTTTTTTGTATATAGTATACTCTTTTGGTATACCATTTTGTGTGTTGAATCGAAGTGTGAGATGCTATCAAACAAATGGAGGTTTCAGTTTTTGTAGTCTTAGACAAAGTATATATTTTTTGTTTATTATATAATTTTTTGGTATATCATTTTGTGTTCGGATCGAAGTGTGAGATGTTATCGAATAAATGGATGTTTCAATTTACCTTTGAAGAATGATATCCTTTGAAATAATGTACTACAAATGTTGTTGTTACAAGTGTATACCTTTGGAGTATAATGTATACTTTTATAGTATACAATATTATTTATCCTTTGAATAATGCTATGTTTTGAAATAGCATACTCTAATTTTTCGCTATTACAATATATCATTAGAGTATACTATATACTTTTACAGTAATCAATGTTATTTCAACCTTCAAAAAATGCTATATTCGGATAATATACTCCAAGAGTATACAGTATACTCAAAGGGTATACTGATAACAGAAAATTTAGAATATACTGCTTCAAAATATTGCATTCTTCAAAGGAAAAATAGTAGTGTATATTATAATAATATATGGTATAGTATCATTATATATAGTGATAACTATCTAAAAAGAAAGAATAAGTTGGGGTATACAATATACTCATACAGTATATAGTAATGACAATCTAAAAATAAGCCAGGCTATCCAATGACAACAATCTACAAATAAAAGTATTAGAAGAGTTTTATTGTATATAATGATAACAATACTTAAATGAAAAATATGTTAGAAAATACAATGATAAATATCTAAAATTAAAGAATAATTTTGGGTATATAGAATATTATTACAGTATACAGTGATAACAATCTAAAAAAGGAGGAGTGGATGAGAAACGGAGACGGGGTAGAAGGTGAGGTTGGTGAGAGTATGGGAGAGGGTAAGTGGGGTGTTTAGGTAGAAGGTGGGGTAGGTGGGTGTGGGGTTGAGGGGTGGGTTCAAGGTGGCTAGGAGGTCGAGGTGGGTGGGTGTTTGACTGGAGGTAGGGGTCGAGGTAGGAGGTGGGGACATGAGATTAGCTAATGAGTATATCATGTGAATAAGTTTTGTATATAAGTAGGAAATTAGCCCTTTGAATGGGAAGCCGCCCTTTCCTCCTATTATATGAGAAGGCTAAGGCCCTGTTTCTTGGTAGGCCGTATCAACTCTGATTTCTTAAGTGGTAATTGGGTGCCTTCCCTTTGGATGGGCGGTAGCTCTTCTTGCATGTTGTGCTGAAGCTTTCTTCCAATGGGCTGGGAACCTTTTGGGCTGCCCCTCTACTTGGCATGATCTTCTCATATAGGGAGGGCGCGGTCGCCCTTGTCATAATTGATCACATGTTACATTTAATAATAAATATAAGTCAACATTACCATATGATATGATCAATTTTGATCAATATTACCAAATAAGATGATCAATTTTGGTCAATAATATTAAAATTGAACACATGTATCCTTTTAACTATAAAATTTGACCAATCTTACCAAATAAATGACTAATTTTGGTAAAAACTATCAAGTTGATCACATTACATCTAATTATTAAATTTAGTCAATATTACCAAATGAGATTATAAATTTTGATCAACATTATCAAAGTTGATCACATTTTATATTTAATTATGAATTTTAGTCAACATTACCATATTATGATCAATTTTGGTCCATAATTTTAAAGTTAATATATAATTTATTTTTGTACTTTTTCGGTTACTTTTTGTGTTTGGATCGGAGTGTGTATTGCTATTAAATAAATAGATATTTTTAATTTTTTTTTTCAGACATATTTACCTTTTAGTATACTGTATACTCTTTAGGTATACCTTTAACGTTTGGATCGTAGCGTGTGAGTGGCTATCAAATAAATGAACTTTTTTATTGACCCTTCCATAAAAAAAGTTGGTGAAGCTGTTGCTCTTTAAATTTTTGGTTCCCCAGCTGCTTGAAATTGTAAAATTATTCAATCGCCTCAAATAGTAAGAATACATGTCCCTTGTAGCCATAGTTCTCACAGTAACATACGTTAGATTCTACAATTTCAAATTAGAGTTAATGCATGATAAGATTTCAGCACAATAAATCCAAAATTCAAGAATTATACTATTCAAATGGAATAGGTATTTCATATAGAAAACATGCAACAATTTTACAAATTAATATTTAAATTTACATTCAAATTAGACTCTCTACACAATCTATTACAACTCTAGTATAATTGTTGCAGAAGAAGGAAGCATATTAGGATTAATCTATTAAGAGGAAGATAGGCAGCAGGGATATAAATGAGAAAAAATTAGACAATGCAATGATCGAAAATCTAACATAGAACTTGATAAAGAAAGTACCAAAGAAACGGAACTTAGCACACAAATTAGCATTTTTTAGATGCATTAAACGAGACCCAAAAGAAGAAAATCAGTACAATAATTGAATGTTAGGTGTCTGATACAATTATATTAGGAAGCTGCCGGTAATTAGTAGATTTATTACTCATATACCTTCACACTCATCTTCACCTTCAGCTTGCCTGCTTATCATGAGCTGATAGATGAATACAGATGTTTGTGATACTACATAATATACAATGATGTATCATGTAATGGTAAATGTAAAAAAAGAATGATATTCCAAAAATAATTTAGAATCACAAACCATAAATGAACAAACAAATCTATCATTCCGTAACAGATTTATCCCTAATCATGCTTAAAGCAGCTTGTTGATGGCAAGTAGTTTTTATTATACCAAACAGGACAACAAAAAGAAAGTTTAAAAATTAGTTAAGAATTCAAGAAAAGAATCAGAAATAAATTATTAGGATTCCAGTTAGGAGGGAAATTGGGACTAAGGTATTCAGAGCTTTACAAAATGTTACATTAATGTATATCTATCTTCCTCTTTTGAGACTTGTTAGCTTGGATAAGCTTGGAGTTTTGACTGATGACTGAGGAACGGATTCAAAGGACCTGTTCCTTTGAATCACTGAAGCAGAATAGATAATTCATGCAAAATCATTTAATTGAGATATTATTATTTATCCTAATACCGACGTATATCTTGGTAATTATGCAGGCCTAATCAGATACGAAAAGATTGCATAACTAAGGGATAAAGGATTCAGATTCTAGAAGGTAGAATCCAATTAGGATTCAAAGTCAAGGGAGCTTTGGAATTCTAATTCATTGAGACTTCTTGGCTGCTGGAAGCTATAAAGCGTGAAGACTATCAGCCATAGAAGTATACACAAATACAGAGAGCATCGAGCAAAAACTGAGAAGAATTATTAGCTTATTTGTGTAGTCAGTTAGCTACAGTAGAACTAAGTGAGAACCTGTTCCTTAGATTGAATCTTGTAAAAGTTCGAGTCTTAGTTCAATTATAGTAAGCAAAAATCGAGTTGTAAACTATTTGGTTCACGTCGTGGACTTGACACAACTTCACTGATCGTGAGAAAGATCACTAAAGGATTAGAGTTAGTCCTAGGTTAGTAAGAGTGAGTCTTGTAACCAAGTGAGTCTTTTTACATAGTGAAGTTGAAATCCTACTTGAGAAGTAGGTCGTGGTTTTTTGATCCCGTGTCTAGGGGTTTTTCCACGCTAATATCTGGTGTTCAATTACTTACAGTTTTAATTCCGCACATCGTAGAGTAAAGGAACACATTTTAAGGAACTGGTCCTTAATATAGTAAAGTGGTGTAATTGTGGAAAATATCAATTGGTATCAGAGCAGGTTATCCTTGAAAAGGCTAACACCTAGGATTAGATGAGTACATCACGAGAGAACAGTGAGGGCCAGTCAATGGTTAGAGCACCTTACTTCAATGGGAAATACTATTCATGGTGGAAAGAGAGGATGCGTGATCACCTTCAAGCAGAAGATTACGAATTGTGGGACATAGTAACTGAAGGTCCCATGATCCCAATGAAGAAGGATGCTGATGGAAAGGATGTTCCCAAAACCAGGAAGGAATGCAATGCTGAAGACATAAAGCAATGGGAAAAGAATGCTAAGGCAAGGAAGTGGCTGGTTGGTGGACTTAGTCCTGACGAATGCACAAGGATCAGAGGGTATGCCACTGCAAAGGAGATTTGGGATGCTCTACAAGTTGCACACGAAGGAACAAGTCAGGTAAAAAGGTCCAGAGGTACACTTCTTTATGCTGAATATGAAAGCTTTAAAATGAAAGAAGAAGAATCAATCTCTGAAATGTATACTAGATTTAATGCCATTGCCTCTGAACTTATCTCTTTGGGAAGGGTTTTAACTGTGGAAGATAGAGTAGAAAAGATTTTGACTAGGGTTCTTCCAGACTCTTGGGAGATCAAAGCTTGTGCTATCATTGAAAGTAAAGATTTAACCACTTTATCCTTAGATGAGCTTATAGGCAATCTAAAGACTTATGAACTAAGAAAGAAGGTTAAAAACATAGGAGCACCAGTTAAAACTGAACCTAACCTAACCTTGACTGCTGGTGATAAAATCATTGATGATAAGGAACTGGTCATTATCGCTAAAAGTGTTCAGAAATATCTGAATAAGAAAAGGAAAATTAGTGGACAGGGTAGGTCTACTAACATGAAACAGGCTGGAGAATGCCACAAATGTGGAAGCTCGGAGCACTACATCAGCAAATGCCCAATTATGGAAAGAGAATGGAGGAAGAAATTCATTGATGAAAGAAAGAAGGCTAGGGAATAGGTCCATAAGAGAAGTGGAAATCCCAAAGCGCTGGTTGCAGGATGGCAAGACAGTGAAGACGAAATAACTGATGATGATCTGGATGAGGATCTTGCTCTAATGGCACTTGGAGATTCAGAAAATGAAGAGGATCCTGAGGCTAGAGTGAAGGAGACAAACCACAAATGGTACATGGACAGTGGTTGCTCAAGACATATGACAAGACATAAGGAACTGTTCCTTTCACTCTCAGCCTTCCAAGGAGGAAATGTTTCCTTCGGTAATGGCAAGAAAGGGGAAATTATTGGAATTGGAAAGGTAGGTAGGCCTGATTCACACTGTATAGATAATGTATTTCTAGTAGATGGGCTGAAGCATTGCTTATTGAGCATATCTCAATTGTGTGACAAAGGTAATAATGTTAACTTCTCATCTACTGGATGCACTGTGACTAATCAAGCTTCTGGAGAGGTTATTTTGCAGGGAAACAGACATGGAAACATCTACAAAGTAGACTTGCTGACATTATCTGATGGAAGCTTGAGCTGCTTAAGTGTGGTGCAAAATGATCCCCTCCTATGGCACAAAAGACTAGGACATGCTAGTCTTTCACAATTGAACAAACTTGTGTCAAAGGGCTTGTGATAGGTCTTCCTAACATCAGGTTTAATGAAGAAAAAGTATGTGAAGCATGTGCCAGGGGGAAGCAGGTAAAATCCTCCTTCAAATCGAAGAAACAGGTAAGTACCACTAAACCTTTGGAACTGGTCCATATGGATTTATGTGGCCCTATGAGAACAATGAGTCGTGGAGGTAAGAAGAATGTTATGGTATTGGTGGATGATTACTCCAGATTTACATGGACTATATTTCTTGCATCTAAAGAAGAAGCATTTAATGCATTTTCAATTTTTGCTAAGAAAGCTCAAAGAACTCTAGATAACCATATTGTTGCCATTAGGTCAGATCATGGAACTGAATTTGAAAATCATATATTTTCCAATTTTTGTAATGAAAATGGCATTAATCATAATTTTTCCTCACCCAGGACTCCACAACAAAATGGTGTAGTGGAAAGGAAAAATAGGACTCTAGAAGAAATGGCAAGAACTATGTTGATATCTGGAAATCTTCCACAGAACTTTTGGGCAGAGGCTATTAATACTGCATGCTACATAATAAATAGATGTATGACAAGACCTTTAATAGAAAAGACCCCATATGAATTGCTTAAATGAAGAAAACCAAACATTTCTCATCTTAGGGCTTTTGGTTGCAAATGCTTCATACACAACAATGGGAAGGATGCCTTAGGAAAATTTGATCCTAGAAGTGATGAGGGAATATTTGTTGGTTATTCTTTAAATAGTAAATCTTATAGGGTGTTTAACAAGAAAACATTGAAAATTGAAGAAAGCATGCATGTTAAATTTGATGAAACTGACAGTCTCACTCAAGAACAGGTACAGGAGGATGAAGAAATTGTAATGCTGAAAGAGTTTGAACTTAATCCACAAATGCAGATTCTGGATATGAGAAGTGAACTGCAAGGAACTGTTCCTCAGGACAGAACTGAGAAGAGTAGCACTGAAACAGGGGGAACAAGTGTTGGTTCCACCTCACAAACTGGAAACACTACTCTATCAGGAACTGTTCCTCAGCAGAGGACTTCTGACAATGGATTGACACCCAAGCCTTTCAAGTATCAAAGGTCACATCCTGTGGATCAAATAATCTCAGATAAGGCTGCCGGAGTTCAAACTAGATCAGCAGTCAAGAATCACAATCTGTGTGCCTTTAGTGCCTTCTTATCTCTTGTTGAACCTAAAAATGTGAAAGAAGCACTAAAGGATGCAGATTGGATTAATGCTATGCAGGAAGAACTGAATCAATTCAAAAGGAGTCAAGTTTGGCATCTGGAACCCAAGCCAAGAAACAGGTCCATAATTGGAACAAAATGAGTTTTCAAAAACAAACTTGATGAGGATGGCATGGTAACAAGAAACAAGGCCAGGCTAGTTGTTCAGGGATACAGTCAAGAGGAGGGCATCGACTATGATGAGACTTTTGCTCCAGTTGCAAGACTGGAAGCAATAAGACTTCTTATAGCCTTTGCTACATACATGGAATTTACTCTACATCAAATGGATGTTAAGAGTGCGTTTCTGAATGGTTACTTGAAAGAAGAAGTGTATGTCAAGCAACCTCCAGGTTTTGAAAGTGAACAGTTCCCTGAACATGTGTACAAGTTGGACAAGGCCTTGTATGGGCTCAAGCAGGCACCAAGAGCATGGTATGAGAGGCTATCAAAATTTCTACTCCAGCATGGATACAAGAGAGGTAAAATTGATAGTACTTTGTTCTTAAAAGAAAAAGGTAAGGATCTCTTAATTGTTCAAATCTATGTAGATGATATAATTTTTGGTGCCACTTGTAAAAATTTAAGTAAGGAATTTGCAAACTTGATGGGGAGTGAATTTGAGATGAGCATGATTGGTGAACTCAATTTCTTTTTGGGTTTACAAATTAAGCAAACCTCAAATGGAACTATGATCCATCAACAAAAGTATGTTAAGAAATTACTTAAAAGGTTTGATATGGATAATGCTAAGGAAATTGACACACCTATTGCCACTGCCACAAAATTGGATCTTGATGAACATGGAATATCAGTTGATCAAAAATTGTATAGGGGTATGATAGGTTCTCTACTTTATCTAACTGCTAGTAGACCTGATATTGTGTTCAGTGTTGGTTTGTGTGCTAGGTTCCAATCAGATCCTAAAGAATCTCATTTGAAAACTGTTAAAAGAATATTGAGGTATCTGAAAGGAACAGGTCCCTTGGGACTTTGGTATCCAAAAGGTGGTAGTTTTAATCTTGTTGGATATACTGATGCTGACTATGCAGGTTTCCTTGTTGATAGAAAAAGTACCTCAGGTATGGCACATTTTCTTGGTGAATGTTTAGTTTCTTGGGGAACTAAGAAACAGAATTCAGTGGCACTTTCCACTGCTGAGGCTGAATATGTTGCAGCTGCTTCATGTTGTTCACAGTTGTTATGGATCAAACAACAATTACAGGATTTTGGTGTTGATGTAGGAACTGTTCCTATATATTGTGATAACACTAGTGCTATTAATATGACAAAAAATCCAGTGCATCACAAGAGGACTAAACACATTGATATAAGACATCATTTCCTAAGAGACAATTATGAAAAAGGTTTGATCACCATAGCATTTTGTCCTACTGAAAAGCAAATAGCTGACATTTTTACTAAAGCTCTAGGTAGAGATGATTTTGAGAGAAATAGATTGGAATTAGGGATGATTAAATTCACATAAAATCATAAATGCTTTACTTCATAATTGGCTAGAAAATTGCTCTTAAAATGAATTTTATTCAAGTCATTATGAATTATTCAGTCCAGTTTCAATACTTAAAAAGTATACTCTTATGCCATACTTCTTATTTAGAGTTACTAAAATTGAATGATGTTACCCTTATGCTCTTAGAATTTCAGATGATCAAACATTGCAAATTGGAAGGACACTGAATTGTGGTGTTAAAAACAGGTATGTACTCATAATTATTCAGTTAATTTAGAAGTATAAAGGCTATAGGTAACTTGTGTTTAGGATAAAATCCTACTAAGTTTCCTACCCATATCCAAATTGCAAAAGAGTCCCATCGGAGGAACAGTTCCTATTCTGAAAAGGTAATCTATAGCCTAACGGCTCTTTTTCTCCAGGAGACTCCCAAGAGTCCATAACCGTTGCATGCTGTGCTGAGGTAAGTTGATCGATTTCTACTCTAACTCCACTACCTAATTCACTCTATAAATACACTTCTTCTTCCCCATTAATCTTTTACCTTGTTCATCAATTAAAACTTTCAAAATTTCAGAAAGAATTGTCAATTATCTGCTAATTCGAATTGCAAAGATGTCTCTTGCTTCTGATAATTCTTCAACTGCACCTATTGATGACCAACTACAAAATCTTAATCATCCCTCACCCATGGAAACCACTGACCTAAACCTTGAAGTTCCTGAACCAATTCCAGAAATACCTGAACCTGAAATTCAGGGGGAAGGATCAGTTCCCACGGCTGAGTCAATTGCTGAGCAGGTTGAAGATTTATCTCGTGCTATGGTGTTGTATCAGTATCAGGTAAACTTTACCTACCCTTTGAATGTTGTTATAGACGAGGAGGAAAAGAGAGAGGGGTCTGAGGCTGCTCTTGAGGGGGAACCTATGAAGAGGTTGGAAGCACCCATGCATGGGTCACCGGGGTCTCCAGAGGCTGCTCCTAAAGCACCCATGGAGGATGTGGTTGATATTGATGAGGCTATTAGTGATAGTGATAGACCTCTAGTAGATTTGATCAACATTAGGAGTTTGCAAAGAAAATTGGCTAGGAAGGAACCCATTGATGACCATGTGACTGCTGAAATTGCTGCTAAATTGAAGAAAATAGGTGATAGTTACAAACCTGGAAATAAAAAGAAAGCTGAAAGTTCCTCTAAGGCAAAAGGACCCGTTCCTTCTGCCTCAACCCCTGCTTCTGGGGGTAGGAGGACAAGAAGTGCTGCCAAAGCTGCTGATGAACAACTAGCTGCTGCCTTGGAAAGGAGCAGAAAAGGGAAAGGAAAACAGGTAGTTGAAGAGGAAGAAGCGGATGATATTGATGATATTGATCTTGCTAATTTTTCTGAGGATGATGAGATGGTAGAGGCTGAGGAGGTGGTGCCTCAGTCAAAGAAAAGAAAAGTTCCTGAGAGAAGAGTAACAAGAAGTTTAGTTAAAGCTGCTGAGAAAGTTGCTAAGAGGACCACGTCCTCCAAGAGAGTGGTTGTTTCTGAAGACTCTGCTAGTGACAGTGATGAGTTTGTTGCTGAAGATGAGAGTGATAGTGATGCTGAAGGTGGTGAGTCTGTGCACTGTGTTCATGAAGACATGTTGACCAGGAAGGTGTTGAAAGGTCGGGTCATGACTGATGTGCAAGAAGAAGGTATGTTGTGGCTGCTGCAAAAACTGCATGCTCAGGGTTGGAGGGACATGGTCCTTAAGATCTCTGGGAGATGTGCTAAGGGAATGGTGCAAGAGTTCTACAAGAATTGCTCCATCAGAGAAGATAGACTGACTACCTCTGTCAATGACAAGGTCATTATGTTTGACACACGGGAACTTGGTGAGCTGTTGGGGATTCCTGCTACTGGGTATGCTAGCTATGTCAAGACTGTTTGGCCTGACTTGACAAACTTGCCTACTGATCTGGAGATCACTAGGAAGTTTGCTGAGAATGATGGTGAAGAAAAACCCAGGGCTGTGCAGAAGAGTGAGATGCACCCACAGCACCAAGTATTGTTCGAGTTTGTGAACAAGGTTGTGATGCCAAGGCAAGAGAAAAGAGGAGTTGCCAGTTTCAAGGACCTGGTCCTTATGGAACTGTTGGACACTGAAAAGCATATCAATTGGCCCAGCTTTATGATCCACCTGATAAAAAGGTGATTGCTGGGAAGAGAAAACACTCCATGCCGTTTGGTTTCATTCTGACTGATATCTTTGCCAAGTTGAAGATTCCCTTGGAAGGGGTTGTGAAGGCTACAAAGAAGGAGAAGTTTGGGTGTGCTACTTTGATAAACTGTGATTTGCCAGTGCAGGCTGATCCTCCACAGGCTGGTGTTGGGAGGCAGCCTCTGAACAACAAAGTGAGGGCACTTAGGCAACAGGTTGCTATGCAGGCTGCTGAGATAGCAAGGTTGGAAGAGGAGAGGAATTACTGGAAGGCAGAGGCCTCAAAAGCAAAGGAGACCAATGAGGGAATGCTCAAGCAGATGTTTGATCTGCTTAACAAGTCTCAGGGACCTGGTCCTTCCACATCCTGACCACCTTAGCCTTAGCCTTAGCCTTGAGCCATCTTTTGTCCAGTGGGATCTAGCCTAGCCTAGTGCCTTAGCCTTTTTCTTCTTTAGTAGTTGGATAATTCTGTAGTACTTGCTTGTATCCCCTGATTTTAATATTTGGTTAAATGAATTGTCTTTGATAGCTAATATCATTGTCTTGCAGTTACTTTGATTTGATTTATGTTTGCATTTTGAGTTGCCTCAATGGCTATGAGCTGATTAATTCTAATACTTGAGTTATATTTTTATATGCAACCTTTTCAATGATGCCAAAAGGGGGAAGAGTAAGTCTGATTTTGCATGATTTTATACCTAATAAAAATCTGTTCCTTAATGATGAATTAATTCTCCACTGATTGATTGTCTTTTTGAGCTTAAATTGTACTTCAGGACATTAAGGAGATGAAGCTATGAGTATGAATTTGTCATCATCAAAAAGGGGGAAATTGTTAGCTTGGATAAGCTTGGAGCTTTGACTGATGACTGAGGAACGGATTCAAAGGACCTGTTCCTTTGAATCACTGAAGCAGAATAGATAATTCATGCAAAATCATTTAATTGAGATATTATTATTTATCCTAATACTGACGTATATCTTGGTAATTATGCAGGCCTAATCAGATACGAAAAGATTGCATAACTAAGGGATAAAGGATTCGGATTCTAGAAGGTAGAATCCAATTAGGATTCAAAGTCAAGGGAGCTTTGGAATTCTAATTCATTGAGACTTCTTGGCTGCTGGAAGCTATAAAGCGTGAAGACTATCAGCCATAGAAGTATACACAAATACAGAGAGCATCGAGCAAAAGCTGAGAAGAATTATTAGCTTATTTGTGTAGTCAGTTAGCTACAGTAGAACTAAGTGAGAACCTGTTCCTTAGATTGAATCTTGTAAAAGTTCGAGTCTTAGTTCAATTGTAGTAAGCAAAAATCGAGTTGTAAACTATTTGGTTCAAGTCGTGGACTTGACACAACTTCACTGATCGTGAGAAAGATCACTAAAGGATTAGAGTTAGTCCTAGGTTAGTAAGAGTGAGTCTTGTAACCAAGTGGGTCTTTTTACATAATGAAGTTGAAATCCTACTTGAGAAGTAGGTCGTGGTTTTTTGATCCCTAGGGGTTTTTCCACGCTAATATCTGGTGTTCAATTACTTACAGTTTTAATTCCGCACATCGTAGAGTAAAGGAACACATTTTAAGAACTGGTCCTTAATATAGTAAAGTGGTGTAATTGTGGGAAATAGCAAGACCTAAACCACAAAATGTACCAAATAAGCATGAAAAAGGCCATTAATTCTGTGAAAACACACCTGCTTAATGATGTGCTAGTGTTGACCAGCGGTTAAGTAGGATTTATTTAGTCGTCGTCTTCATAGTGAACACAACATTCAATACTTCTGCAATAACAAAAGAAGCATAATGAAGATAACAACATTTACACTTTTTTTAGCAACTGCTCTTCAATTCAATACTCTTATCATATTTTCTTGTGTTGCACAATACATGCCATTTCTTTCTTTTGTGTATGCTGGGAGATGATGAAATCTAAAATGTCAGTTATATTATCTACATTCTCAAATTGACATCAAAAAGTAAAAAGGTAACAAAAAAAAACTAAAAGTTACAAATTACACCAAAAAAATTTACATAGACCTCACACTTGCTGTAAAGTTGGTCAATATTAGACTTGTTGCCTGCTTTTGTATGATGTTAAATCTTTATATTTGGACCTTTGGTACGTAGGTAATTTATGTGCTCATGACTGAAAACTAAGTTCTTTGAAAAATAAAGTGTACAACCTGGTACCCTAAATATACTGTTATCTAAACACACTTTTGACAACTAAAGTGCACAACCTGGTACCTTCAATATACTCTTCTTGGACATTCTAAACACTTCAAATATAGCAGGGGAAAGTTTTTCGAGAAAGGATGAATACTTGTGACGCTCTTGATTTGGTGATCGTTATAATTAAGGTAGGACTTTGAAAAAGCTTTTTTAAGTCATTACTTTGGAGTCAGAAACATTTTGTACACACAACTTACAGAAATCATGACATGAGCATTGAAACTATTCTACCTTAGTGTAAGATACCATGAGATTGTCAAATGAATCAATTGATCACAAAAGCAAATCGTAGACTGTAATCAAAGTCAGAATTTATTTGGATATATCTGCTATTTCAAAGTTCCAAAGGATCCTTAGTCTTGGTTGGAGAGATTTCTCTTCCAGATAGTTATATTAGACACTAAACTATGCTGTTGTAAGCAAGATGAACACAGTAAGCCATAAATTTGAAAAATCATTATGCAACAAATCATTGGGAACTAAATTTCCACTCATTAACAAAAATGCAACTCCAAACACGAAAAATAACTCTTACGACATTTCATAGACAGTCAATATATATGGGCGAAACTATGCCATTTGAAGGAGGTGATATGACTGATTTTATGATTAGATTTTTTAGGCCATAAAGAGAGCAAAAATATAGAACTAAACATAGAAGTAGTATTTTTAAATTAACTAAGATAAATGACTAAGAATAAATGATAAATATCTGATGTAAAGAATAGTTTAGCAAAAGAGGAAATCTTTTTACCTCTCGATGACTTCGACCTCTTCCTCTCCAACAGATACAAACTCTCCTGATCACACAAAAGAGGAGAAAAAAGGATAAATAAACCACTTAATCATAAATATAAATTAAAGAAATAAGAAGATTACACGATGCATTAAATATAAGAATGTTGATCTATTTGAAAATCAAAGAACTTACCGGTTAGGATGCTGATATGTAATCTGCCTTGCATTGAGACATTGTATTACTTATATTCAAAGTGATGAATATAAGATCTGCACCATCGGTGTACTGTAGATTTTCAACCAAACGTCCACTTCATCACGAAGAAGTAGAAACATTAGCAGTCGTTTCACTCATGATTCCCCTTGAATTAACCATAAAAGACAGTTCGTGATAAGAAGAAGCCTAGCGAATAGATTGCTGGCCTTTCATGTCCATAGAAATCATCAAACATTGTAGATTGTTTTGATTTGAAAACCCTAATTTCATTCCCCTAAGATGAAAGTTCAATATACAAAAATATCAAAAACCCACTCCTTTATCTTGCAATTTGTATACGTTGGATGAAATACTCAGTAAGAGAAATGGGAGTCAAGATGACATAATAACTGCTTTTGATTGTGAAAACCACGTCCACAGTAGTTCCCATAAAGTATGTCCCACATATCCTCCACACTTTGCATTGAATAGTTGAACTGTTTATTTTGTTGATGAGATTAATACTCGTGTTCATAGTTTGGGAGCGAATTTGAGGCTAATTTTTTCTGTAAATTTGACGATGAATGTATTGCAAGTTGAGAATTTGTAGAGGAATGTATCATGGTAAAATAATTAAAAATCTGAAGTAGTTTGAAAAGTGGATTAGAAAACGGTCTGTGTGGGCGAAGTAGTGGGGAAGAACGTGTTTAGAGTAGGGGTAAACGTGGCTCACAACCTTACCTTTTACCGTGCAGTTAATCTATTTTAAATTAAATATATAGAATTTAAATCTATCTGTCAACTACATTGTTAAAACTATATACTGTTTTTAAAATTATTTCCACTTTTTTTCTCACAATTATTCTTAATAATTTCAATTCAAATTTCAAAAACAACTAAAATAACTACACCTAACTAAAAAATAACTTATTTACCTAAAATTTTCAAGTGGCTTCCTACTACTTTGACACTTGGCTACTTTCCATTGGCTTACTACCCTCCTTTTGATATAATATAGATATAGATAGATAATAGATAATAGATTTTCAGCAATAAAGAGATGTAACTTCCTACAGATTAGTGGAGAAAACTTTAGAACAATTAATTTTGTAAAATATTTTACAGATTTTAATTCAAATTTTAGATGAATAGTTAGGGAAATGCCACTTGTTAATATTTAAACTAAAAGTAACCATATTTTAAAACTATATACTGTTTTTAAAATTATTTCCACTTTTTTTCTCACAATTATTCTTAAAATTTCAATTCAAATTTCAAAAATAACTACACTTAACTAAAAAATAACTTATTTACCTAAAATTTTCAAGTGGCTTCCTACTACTTTGACACTTGGCTACTTTCCATAGGCTTACTACCCTCCTTTTAATATAATATAGATATAGATAGATAATAGATAATAGATTTTCAGCAATAAAGAGAAGTAACTTCCTACAGATTAGTGGAGAAAACTTTAGAGCAGTTAATTTTGTAAAATTTTTTAAAGATTTTAATTCAAATTTTAGATGAATAGTTAGGGAAATACCACTTGTTAATATTTAAACTAAAAGTAACCATGTTTTAAATGTAGTAACTAATAACTAATTTTTGTCTTAAAATTGCCATGTATTTTTTTAACTTATTGCCACTTGGCTAAACATGATTGGCTACAACACTCCTTTTAATATATATATATAGATAATCTGAAATTTTGAAGAAGGGTAAAAACGTAAAAAAAAAAGTGGTGAAGTGACGGGAATACCCCTACTTTGCAAAAGAAAAGTCTAAAATACCCCCAATTAAGAAAAAATTACTAATTGAAATTATTTTTCAAATCAGCTAACTCAAACAGACTTTGAAGTCATTGGTCTCGTGGGCTCAAGTCCACGTGGTGCGTTTGAATGAACTGCAGGTCACCGACCTACCCCACCACCAAGTATCCTCGTTGGCTAACCCCTATTTGCTCTTTTTCAATTCCCCAACACTATTTATTTCCTTTTAGTTTGAATAAATTGACCAGTCACAAAATTTCAGCCTTCCTAGAACCAGGGAGGAAAAATAAATCTTGGG
Source organism: Petunia x hybrida (assembly GCA_037355625.1). Taxonomy (NCBI): domain Eukaryota; kingdom Viridiplantae; phylum Streptophyta; class Magnoliopsida; order Solanales; family Solanaceae; genus Petunia; species Petunia x hybrida. The sequence goes on from JBBBVM010000225.1 coordinate 168,496, forward strand.
ACAAGTCAATATAAAATAACACTCCTATTCCCATTCGGTTTCAAGAATCTTTAAATATATAAAATTCTAAACAAACCCAACTTCTTCAAATTTTACTAGATCCCATTTGGGCATTGCTTTTTTCAAAAAGGTTATTGATTAAATTGGTTATTTTTGAAAAAAAAAAAGTTTCAATCTTGGGTTATTATTGGTAAAGATTAGTTCTTTCTGAGAATTCTTGAATTTGGTCGAACGGCAGCCCCTGCACGGAACATCCCGCTCTGAAAGCAGCTTTAATGGGATTGTTTTGATTTTGAAAGAAGTATTGAGTTTGGATCTTGTTGGTTAGCCTATTTGTTTGAATTATTTGATTAAAAGCAGTCCGGTGCACAAAGCATCTTGGTTCACACACAGGGTCCAAAGAAGGGCCGCACCCAAGCCGCGTTCAGTTATTTGATGATTCTTGAAATTGGTGAAGAAAAAGAAAGGCTTGTGAACATACAGTGTGGTGTTCTCAGGCCATTGTTGTTTGGGCAAAAAGTTTTGCCTTTTTGTATCCCAAGAGATAGGTGGGATAAGGAGTTTTATAATCTACAGGGTGGTGGATAGCAATTAAGTTGTTTGTTTGATTTGTGTATCTTGAAAAGATTGTAACTTTGTTGTTGAAGATGGGATCTTCTTCACAAGGGTCTACTACTTTGTCAACAAATGTAGCAGGGCTTGTTGATGGTTCTTCTGGTCATAGAGAGGGTTCAGCTTTTGATGGTTTGCCTATATATGTTAAGGAGCTTATTGCTGGAGGTGCTGCTGGTGCTTTTGCTAAAACTGCTGTTGCCCCGTTGGAGCGCGTCAAAATACTTTTGCAGGTGAAAAAGTAAAAAATGCAATGTTCTATCTAGGTTACCATAATTTAATCTGATCACTTTTGTATGCCAATTTACTTGTTTAAACAAACCGGATGAGTTTTGTTTCATTGTATATTATGCTTAGACATTTTCTTTTTGATGTTATCAAGACTTTATAGATTCAATTATGAGATAAATTAGTCTGCTTGGAGAATTTATCTAAAATGCATAATACAAGTTGATATTGAGAATGGAAGAATGAAAAGCAGTTGCACCAGTCAACTTCCATATATATGACTGTTCTGAAAAGAGTTGTTATTTGCAGTTTCTGAAATGGATTGAAATATATGTATCATCAACTTCTCCGGTTTTTTGCCATCCTTAATTGAGCTTTATTGTGTTTCCATTTGAACACATGTGCCAGATGCTCAGTGTGTTTTTTCCCCCCCTTTTATATTCTGTGTGTAGCTAGTTAATCTGGCGATTAATTTCTCTAATTAGCTTTTCGTAGTTCATAATGACATTCCTGACTTCCTCGGTCTCGCCATTCTCCTTTTTTCTATAGACAAGAACTGAAGGATTTCATTCCCTTGGAGTTTATCAATCTCTAAAGAAGCTCCTGAAGCATGAAGGTGTCGTTGGATTTTACAAGTAAGTTTTGATTTGAATATTTTAAAACTAGAGTTTGTTGTGGAAAGTATTTGCTCATTCATACTACCATGCTTTGCAGAGGAAATGGAGCAAGTGTTCTTCGAATTGTCCCATATGCTGCACTTCATTACATGACCTATGAGAGGTATCGAGGGTGGATATTGAATAATTACTCTGCCTTAGGAACAGGGCCTGTTGTAGATCTTTTAGCTGGCTCAGCATCAGGAGGAACGGCAGTTTTATGTACATATCCCCTTGATTTGGCTCGTACTAAACTGGCTTATCAGGTGCTTTATTTGTACAAATACATTTATTTTTCTTTCTTTTCTGGCGAATGTCTGATAGCATTTGGCAGTTTTATTATTTAAACATGGATAGTTTTGTACTATTCCATCTTTTGCCTGTCGAAGTTTTTTCTTCCGCACGTATTGGCAAAGTTGGCAGCCTTTGGCAGTCTTATCTGTATCTGAATTATGATTTCTTCAAAATGGCAATATATACTTTGTTGTTTAGTTAAGATGTTAAATTATCATGGATAAGTTTCTCTACTTTGTTAAATGTTCTTTTTATTCATATGTTTAAATGGTTCTTACCTAATTTTTAATTTTTGCAAAATAAAATAGGAGGATATGAAAAATCCCTATTTCAATTGAATGAATTAGTTGATGTTCATGTAAATTACATTATGATGGAGGAATTCTCTCAAATTATTCCATGATTGAGGAAAACAAGAGTTCTATGGTTTGTTTTCCGGATTAATTTGAAATATCACATAGCTCCATCCTGTTATGTCAATCAATATAAGTTGCATCCTGATATCAATGTTCCTGCTCAAGCTTTTCTTTTAGATGAAAAGCACATTGGGAACTTATCATTTTGACTGATTCAAGAACTTCTATGTTCAAGTTTGGTTATCCGATGGTATCTTATATATGCCAGATTACCTCCAAAAACATTAGTTTGCTGTAAGAGTCTTAGAAATGGGTCTAGATTCTCTTATTCAGTCTCATTTAGGTTCATTAGATCAAAGAATCAATTATCGGCTTTTGACATACTCATATATATTTAATAAAATGTTTGGATAGCTATCATCTCATGTTCATTTTCTTCCTTAAATCTTTTTCTAGGTCAAGGACACAAGGGAAAATTTGGGGAAGGGCAAGAGACCAACTCATGTTCACCCTCAATATAGTGGCGTTAAAAATGTCATAGAGGCTGTCTACAAGGAGGGAGGACTCCGTGGACTTTATCGAGGTGTAGGTAAGTATTTATCAGTTCATATTCTATAATGAAATTTATTGCCCAATTAATTTATATGTAATTGAGTTGGTCATAAGCCTTAAAAACATGAAGGACCTAAGACCTGTGCGAATAACCATAGGCACCAAATTAAGATTGCATATTCAAGTTGAACGTGAGAGTGATCCCAGCCCCGGTCATTCTTTTTTTCTTTTGTACTTCGGGGAACTTATGAAACCTTTCTTGATATGTAGTTCTTTTCTTCCGGGATGCAAAATTAAGAGAATGCTGGTTTTAGTTTTGCTTTAAATGAAAATGTTGAAATAGCATAACATGTATAATTCCTTGAAATTATGTCCTCAATAAACTAAGGATAGGGAGACTCTCATACTAAATTCAGGCATTGATTTTGGGTGTTTTATGCTGTTTTTTTATTAAAAAAAAAAAAAAAAAAAAAAAAAAAAAAAAAAAAACTACTTTACTGCGATGTTGAAACTTACGAAATTGATGGACTCAGTTGTTCATGACACTTGTTCGATACTCCCGCCATTTTTAAGTTTGATTGGGATTTGGGTATAAGTTGAAATTTTATAATAGCTCGAAAAGGTGGGCTAAAAAGGAAAGCTAGAGATTGTATTTTTGACGACTTTGGGATTTTTATAACTTGAAAGAGATAAGAACCTTCAGAGTAGTATAAAAAGTCAAAAAGAATATAAAGTGGGGTAAGAAAATTAGTTCTCGAAAATGGACAAACTTTAAGGACAACCCTTAAAAGGAAGCAAGACAGTCCTTATAAAAGAGAAAAGTTAAGTTTTTTTTTTTCCGCAAAGGTGTAAGTTAATGTTTCTCATTTCTAAAACATGCTATACCTCCCTAATTTTTACAATTTCATGTCTTGATGTCCACGGATATACATGCATTGCTTAGGTCTTTGCTTAAATGGTTTATGGTCTTAATTCTTTATGAATATTGGTGATGCACAAAATAACTCAAGTTATATTCGGAGCAGGGCCCACCCTTATTGGTATTCTTCCTTATGCTGGATTGAAGTTTACGTTTATGAGGAGTTAAAAAGGCATGTTCCTGAAGAGCAGCAGACCTCCATTTGATGCGTCTCTCTTGTGGAGCTCTAGCTGGCTTACTGGGACAGACATTTACCTATCCGTTGGACGTGGTTAGGAGGCAGATGCAGGTATTACCCATTATTCACTCTGACATGGCAATGTACCTCAATGTAATTTCTATATCATTGTATGCTGATATAATCAATTCTTTTATTAGACCAGTCTTGGTGCAGATTTAGTTCTGTTCTGTCAAACCACTCTATGCCCAAAAAAAATTCCTGCACGATGAATTCATATCCATTCTATATCTAGGGGAGACTAATTAATAATTATGTGCACCATCTGTATTCTGGAACTCCACCAGTATTTAAGTGATTAACTTGTGTTCATCTGTATTAATACCATGTGGCGGCCTCACTAAAAATATAGTTAATGTTGTGCACTAGCTCTGCCACAGATAAACGTAGTTAAGTAACAACGCACATTTTGAGCATGTGACTTATGCATATGAAGTAATAGACTAAGTAAAATATCTATTTTCAGGTAGAGCATCTGCAACCTTCATTGCAAGGCAGAGCCAGATATAGGAACACATTAGATGGCCTTTCTTACATTGTTCGTAATCAAGGTTGGAGACAATTGTTTGCAGGGCTCAGTGTTAATTATATGAAGGTACAAAGTTCGGATTCATAGTAGCTTTTTCACTATTACTGCAACTTTTTAACTTGGTCTTTAAGAATTTATATTTCCTATTTGGGTGTTACATATCAGCCCTTAATACACATTTTGGCGCACACACACTTTGGAAATGTTAAGCTTTAGTGAATAATTTTTTGGAAATTTGTGCTGATCAAGTCTAGAAACCAAAAAAGATAATGGGTGCGACCGACAAAACAGAAGCAATGCTCCTGTGGTTAAACACCAAGTTTGTCCAACTATAGTGTTGTGAGAATTAGTTAACATTTGTTGAAAGGATCATAGAGCTACTAAACGTGATATTTCTGATGGGAAAAGTACACAATTTAGTGTATATATCTCTTATGAACTGTCTTGGCTTATTATCTTTTTGACTGAATTAGGGCATAATTTAAATTATCCTTACTATTTGTAGGAAAAATCATAAAGATGTTCCTTTTCGTGTCACTTTAATGGGGTTCAGTAGCTAAATACTTCTGAGCAAATGTTGCTAACTATGGTAGTTTTTTCTTCATTTATACAGGATAGAATATCCATGTCATTTGAAAAGCGAAGTCAGTTAACCATTTATAATTTAGCTAAAAGAGTATATTAGCACCATCACATTCAGCAAGTCCTTGACAAATTAACCCTCTCTACAACCTGAGTTGAATTTGCCCTCCATCATTCCGCCACTCTTAAAAAAATAATAGTTTGTTCCGGTCCACCCTTTTTTCTGAAGAGGAGCTTCTAGAATAGTGTTCCACACCATAAAAAAGTACTAATGTTTAGGAGAAGCTCTTCACTGCCTCAGGTAGGTTCCAGTAAACTCACACTTCTGCACTTCCCAATACGGACCGAAGTTCCTAGCTTCACTGAATTTGGAGTTGTAGGTGTTTTACTTGGATAAAAGATGAATCATGTCTTAGCATTTGAGAAAGAACATAGAGCAAATAATTGTTCCAAGATTGTAGTCCTACTGTTTAATATTAGTTAGAATTGTACCATATTTTGTTGCTATTTTTCTTGAGAAACTCATTTAAACTGTGGCTTGGTTTTGTTGGCAGATTGTTCCCTCAGTTGCAATTGGTTTCACAGCGTATGACACAATGAAAGCCTGCCTTCATATTCCTCCAAGGCAGAAATCAAAAACCATATCTGCTGCATAAATACGCTCCAAATGGTGACAGCAACTCGCCTAACTCAATACAAACTTTAGAGGGTTAGAAAGGAGGATCTTGATTCCCAGCTGGGAAGAAGTGGGTATTATTTGAGTTTGATACTACAGATTATTGATTTTAGACAATCGTTTCTCTTCCTCCGTCTTCTAACCAATGCAACTAAATTCCTGATGATATTCTGCACGGTCTAGTCCTATTATCTGTATGACATTTCTCCATTGATTCGTACTCCTTACTAATCATGTAGGTAACTGTTTCAATTAAAATAGACCAAAAAAAAAAATGCGTTACGAATCATCTGTTTCTCCTCTTTGACATTGTAATGTCTAGGGTCCACCGTCCTTCGTGAGAAAATCTACTTGTACGTTATGTTTGTGTCAAATTAAAAAAAATGTATTCAAAGAAAATAAGCTTGTTGCTTATCCTTGTAGCATCATCTACAACATTTATATATATTTGGAATCACAATAAACTTGCACTGCCAACACGATTACTAAAAGTTGGATCATTAAGGGTCTCTGTCTTCAGAACGACCAGATTAAAATGATTCAGTTATTCGACGAATAGTTGTTTTTCATAAGATATCTTGATCTGATTTATTAAGGCTGTTAAGTGAGCTTGTATATTTGTGCAAGTATTGCTACGAAAACTCAACTCCGCCGCAGACGTGTTTTCCTTCTTGCCTACTCCAGTCACGTCTTTTCAGGCACCTTTCCTGGCTCTTGTCAGTTGCACCTCCGTTCATCGTCTTATGAAGCACCTTTGTATCGTTAACAAGAAATAACTTTGGTTTTAGTTTTGTTACAAATTCAATAGAGTTGCAAGACAAATTTTGACAAACATGAAGTATAGAACCAATTGCTAAATACGATCTAGGCCCTATTCCCTCGAATATCAGAACACCTTAATCAAACCAAGTTTCAACAATCTCATAGTTTTACGCAACTAAAGCCCATAATTACATTAAAGAAGTCGCACTTTGCAATAAAATAAGTTCTCAACATGTCTTGCCTTTTCTTTTGTACTGATGGTCTACATTTTAGTTTTTGTGCATCTCGACTATTTCATCAAGTGTACATGTTACCTTCATGCAATGAGTAACTCTGCTGCGAAGCCTTAGCATTGGTTGCTTTCATCATGACTGAACAACTCAGGCTCAAGCTTGTGTCTACAAACAGGACAAAAAGGATGCTTGGAAAGCCAAATGTCGACACATTCGAGGTGAAATCCATGGTTGCAACCAGGAACCAGCCTTGCAGGTTGATCATTTTCAATAACATCCAAGCAAATTGCACAATCATCGCCCTGACTCAACTCTTTTCCAGTGATCTTGGGAAGATTTTGGAGCTGCACATCAGAAAGTCCTTTGGTGGATTTTACTAACCGGGAGTGTTGGTTCTGGCTGCTGGTTGTTTTTGAAAACTACGTGGAGGTAGAGTACTAAGAGTAAAGCCATGAAGATGAAAGGTAAAGAAAGTAGTACATACAAAAAGAATGGCATTTTTTCCTTTTTGGAACATCCAAAGAGAGTTTTACCCTTAAAGGAAAATGGTGGAGTGAAGTCCTAGAACTTGTTCAAATTTGTGAAGTGGGGTTTCGCTGAATTTGAGAGTTGTTTTCAGAAATTGTCTGGCACTTGGTTGTTGATGAAGTGACCAAGATTGTGTCTTTTTCTTATAGGACAACATTGATAAATTGGAAGACAAAATAGAAAGAGGACAGAAAACATTGTTTCTAGTATTACCAATAGCAGTTATCATGTGGCCAGGTTGATCAAGAATATGGCTTGGAACTATTTCTTTAAGATGTAGACGAGATTTAAAAAAAGAAAAATAAGTTATGGACACCCAATTTAAGCCCTAAGATTATTTTGAAAAGTCTGGATTTAACGTTAGATGCAGATTCATGATAAAACTTGATAAATTTGAAATTTGAATCTTATTTGCATTTTTTTCGGATTATATGTTGAAATAGAAGGATGGGCTAGCTAGTCACTTAATTAGTATTTGACTTCCTTATGACGATTCAAAGTTAACGACCTCATTCAATCATATTTTGAGCATTTGGACGAATAGAGAAAATCCCTAGTATGCGAAGAGTGGAAAATCTATCGTTGTGGAATAAGAAGTTTGTATCTTAATGCACATTTAATTTATTTTTGAAATTTTATATAAATTCGTTGTATATATAAATATTATATGTAGAAAATGAGAAGTTCAATTGAACTCGTAAAAAATGTTTACATCTACCACTGTTTCACCTCTATACACGAAATTTCACTCTCTTTTGTTTAATCAGATGAATTAATTTTGAGAGTCAGTGTTCATGTTTGGCTCTTGGGCGAGACGATAAATAGAGAACGACGCACTATCCGTACGGCTAAAATACGTTTTTATCCGTAGATAAAGAAGATTGGGTTGTTGATGAAGTGGCCTAGATGTGTTTTTTCTTATAGGAGGGTATAACGACTACAGCATTGGGAAAGTGGAAAATAGTAAGAGGACAAAAATTTTGTTACTTAGTATACCAATAGAAGGTAGCATTTACCAAAGTTGATTGAAGATCTTTTAATAGCAAGAATTGTATGTGAACCAATTTGCAGTGGCGGAAATTTATAAAACTAAAAGAACTAAATAGAAAGATCACTTATATAGATGAAGTAGAATAGTAGTGGACGAGGACTCCTTATAAACAAGTTGGTAATGTTACTGGAACTCATGTTCCGTTCATCATGGAAGTATTCAACTATCCAAGTATCTGAGCTTGTAAATGGATGATGAAACGGAATAAATTGCACTAATAAGGGAAAAGTACTTGAGAGTTGAGATGAACCAGCAATCCAATTTCGCTGGGGAAACCATTTCCTACATTGATGCAGTAGATGCACCCAAAGTAACAATTTTGAGAACTTCAATAAAGTTTATAGAATAAATGAGACCTCACAATGACAGCTGGTGAAACAAGATGAAAGGGAACAAGCTGACCTACAAGATTTAACATCACGGATTCATTCTTCATCGAGCGAATGACTAGCCAAGAAAGAGATAGTAAAATCATATTCGTCTTTGGAGGTAACCGGTGGATGGTGTTAAAAGCGCACTCAAAAGGTGGCGAATGTGGATTCTCTTATTATTAAAAAAAAAATAAATAAAAAAAAAAAAAAAAACCACCAATAAAGGCCTAAAATAGGAAATGAAACTTTACTGTAACACCTAAAGTTATGCCTCTAAAGTGTATTCTAATAAAAATGATGCATAGGCAAGATCTGATGAAAATGTTATTTTGTGCGTTGTATCTTCATTAACCCCTCTCATTGCTCTTCGATTATGTCTCTTTCCAGCAGGGGCGGCCCAACACAATTGGTAGCCTAAAGCAAATCGTAATAAGAGGTCTTAAATTTACTTAATAATTTTTTTCTTTTCTTTATTTACCATCAATTATGTGTCTAGTCATTGATGCAGATATATGGTAACTCTATTCACTAAAATTTTGTACAAAGCATATATATTGACGATTAATAATAATAATCTTATAATCTCAGTAAGTAAAATAATATGGTACAACTAGAATAATTCAACTCTATTTTAAAGTTAAAAGATGCTTAATCCAATTTTTATAAGAAAAAAAAATGAACTCCAAAAGACATGTTACGAGAGATTTCGCTATTTTACATATCAAAGTCATCATCAAATTGTTCATTTTCATACTATATTTTTATCTAAAATTTGAGTTATTTTTTTAATAACTTTTCATATTCCATGTAAAAAATATAATATAACATATAAAATTTGGGGCCTTAATTTGAGGAGGCCTAAAGCAATTGCTTTAGTGGCCTCCCCTTAGGGTCGGCCCTGCTTTCCAGATACCCGAAAGGAAAGGACATAAGTGAGTTGCTTCTTCATGTTAGAGTTTGATATGGGAAAAAAAAAAAAAAAAGTACGCCCCTAGCGACCGTGCTAATGGCTGTTGAAAGACCGGTTCTCCTCCTTGTATCGGTTCTGATGAAAAACTCTCTTATATGGGCACCGAGAGTCCAATGTTGTTCATAGAATCATAGTATATCTTAGTAGTGTTTATAGAGAAAATATGAACAAAATCTCAAGGGTTAGATGAAGAGATCTAAGGTTAACTAAACCTATGTGTACACTGAAGATATTTTCTTTAGCTTTTCCACACAGAATTCATGCGCTACACCATGAAGACAACTTGTACCCCACCCTTTTATCTCTTTTGGAAATATATATACTAGGCTCTACCAATAAGATCTATCAAATAATCATCTGCTACATCATCCGAGCTCTTTCCTCCAATTAAATCAGAAAATCCTACCTTGTCAGCTTAGAAACTAAAATTACCTTGCCCTACGAGAATGCTACATAGAACCTGAGCAATATTTCAGTCAATCTGATAAATGCTGGAAACTTAGGCCCAATAGTTAATGTCAGTTTACCGTTGTGTCTTCTCCCTTTTTGCTTATGAGTCCAAATATCAAAAGAACATTTAAAGGAAAGCATCCATGAAAGATTCCTCAAAGTCTTACTAAGGTCTCTTATTCACGTTATCCAATTGAGAAAATTTTTATGGAGATCTGCTCTGAAAAGTTAGGAGTTATTCACGTGGTGAATCTTCCACCACCAGCAGAACCTCTATTGATATCGATAGAATATGCTAATTCCTTGTACTATTCAATCAGAAATGTCCATCTTGCTTACCTTCCCAGCAACTCAAAGAAATAATATTCGATTCTCCTAAAGGCATGCAACTACTGTACAGTAATTATGTTACTACGAATTATTCATTTACCTTAATGCATCTATGTCAAATAGGCTGTGACGTGATAATTTATAGAAAATAAGTGCATGCAGCAGATACTAGTATGCACGCAATACTAGGCCAAACTAGGATTACAGCATTATACATACCTGGATGCAAGCCAACTAGTAACTAAACAAAATTTATGGAGAACATCAGTAGAAACTACAAACTGTATTAGTCCGGCGTAAACAAGCCCATTTTACTATTTGGCAATAGTTCAATAACATGCTCATCACAAAACATCTTAAGGTAGCCCCCTCAAGTAATTATTATAAGGAAATAAAGTATTGGGGCTAACCAGGGGAAAGTTGGAAAAACCCACCGAAGCAACAAAGCATTTAACAGAAAATAAATATTCATGGAAACAACGCCCAGCAGCGTTCTTGTCCTTGTAAATGACATAAATAAGTTCTGCAATAACTCACGCCCTTAAAGTCCTACTTAAAATGGAAAAAAAGTACGCCAAAAACACAGATAAATTTAAAACAAAACTTATGCAGATCAGAGTAAGCATGTATTCATCAAGACCTCCTGCCAAATTGATCTTTCTGCATGCTTACAGCTTGTCCTCAAACTCGGATAGAGGGGTCATCTGCTCCTTCAAACCCTTCCTCTTGCGGATATTAAGGACGAGTGCATGAGCTGTTGAAGTAGGGTCCAATGGATCAGCTGACATCATGTCCCAATGATCGAACACACATTGTGGGAAAGCTTGACCTGAAGTAGCAGCTCTCAAAGTAGCAGAGAATCCAAAGGATTCGATGACAGGAAGGTATGCCTTAATGTTGTAAAGAGGGGTTCCTGGCCTTTGAATCTCCTCAAACACATGCCCACGCTTCTGATTCAAAACACCATAGATTCCACCGAGAGCTTGCTCTGGAGCCTGAATCTCCACAAGATAAACAGGCTCCAACAGGCGGGGCTTGGCAGTCAGCTGAGAAGCATAGATAACCCTCCTAGCAGTGGGAATAACTTGGCCACCACCCCTGTGAATAGCATCAGCATGAAGTACGACATCACAGACTTCAAAGCAAATACCTCTCATGTTCTCTTCAGCCAATGCACCTTCCTTGGAAGCCCACTGGAAACCAGCAACAACAGAATCCTTAATTTCATTCAAGTACTGAACTCCCTTACACATATCCACCACCATGTTGGGTCCAGTTGTCTCTGGACCAAAGCACCAAATCTTCTTTGCAAGATCCTTGTCCCATCCAAACTCCTCAGACAAGATCTTGGAACGAACTTTAGGATCGTCCCTAGGGCCAATTCGTCCATCATCAATAGCCTCAGCAAGCCCTTCCTCCAAGGGTCTAGCTTCCATGTACAAACGGTTATGCTTGTTAGGGGACTTGCTCATCACAGTACGGCAAGACTTCTCCAGGACTGTCTCACGGAAGGACACCACAGGATCAGACACTTTAATTTCAGCACCACCCATGAAATCTTCCTGCAAGTCCTTCAAGCAGATCTCAAGGTGGAGTTCTCCAGCACCAGCAATGATATGCTCGCCAGACTCTTCAATAGAACAGACAACCATAGGATCAGACTTTGCCAAACGTTTCAACCCTTCAACAAGCTTGGGAAGGTCAGATGCAATCTTGCACTGAACAGCAACACGCACAACTGGTGAGACAGAAACTTCATTGCTCTGATTGGATGAGCATCAACTTCCTTTTCATTGGTCAACGTTGCATTCTTGGTAATAAACTGATCAAGGCCAACCATGGCAACAGTGTTACCACAGGGAACATCCTCAACAGTTTCTTGCTTCTTTCCCATCCAGATAACGGTTCTCTGGATATTCTTAACATACAAATCCTTCTTTTCACCAGGTACATAGTTAGGCCCCATGATTCGGACCTTCGAACCAGTACAAACCTTCCCAGCGAACACACGACCAAAAGCAAAGAATCTACCCTTGTCAGATGCAGGAATCATCTTGGATACTAAAGCATAAGTGGACCATCTGGGTCACAGTTCCTGATGGCATTGGCGTAAGCATCATCAAGGGGTCCCTCGTACAAGTTCTCCACACGGTATCTTTGAGCTATGGAAGGAGATGGAAGATGAAAGATAATCATTTCCAGAAGAGCAGTACTTGCAGGAAGCCAGTTCTGCATCACACGCTTCATCAGTGGCTTACCCATCAATTCTTTCTCCTCAGATTTCATGGTTATACCAAGCTTCGTCAACATTGGCCAGAGCTTATCTTTTTGATCATTCATGCAAGTGTTGATAATCTGCTTGATTGGCTCATAGCAAAATTGAACAAACCCACGCTTGCATGTAGCAGATCCGTGTGTTTTTGGTGGTCCACTTTTTGGTGGAAGGGTCAAAAAAGTTCTCACCCCACAGCCTTTCCATCATCTTAGCTTCATCAACCCCGAACTTGGAAGCATACATCTTGGCAAAATTGGTGAGGGTAAAAGCCCACCCGTGCAGTCCAGCAGAGAAAGCAACAGTTCCTTTCTCGGGATAAACCATAACATCACCTAAGGGGATCTTCATATGTAGCCATAATAACATTAGCATTCTCAATAACTCTCTGGAATGTCTGGTAGGCCTCCTCTCCATCAACCTGAAGCTCAAGGAAACACCTGTCCATCTTGTTAACTGTCAAGACAGGACGAATCCTCTCACCAAGGGCCTGACGCAGCACTGTCTCTGTTTGGACACAGACACCTTCCACACAATCAACCACAACAAGCGCCCCAGTAATACGAAGGGCAGCAGTCACTTCAGATGAGAAGTCAACGTGCCCAGGTGAATCAATGAGGTTGATGAGGTACTCGTTCCCATCTCTCAAACCCTTGTAGCTCTTCAAGGATTCATCAGTCATCGCATAGTAAAGTGAAATACCGGTAGACTTGATGGTAATACCACGCTCAGCCTCATCTGCACGTGTATCAGTCATTCTGACATCACCTGCAACTTCCTGAGCAATGATACCAGCAGCAGCCACCAAGGAGTCGGTAAGTGTAGACTTTCCTGTCAGATTAAAGATAACTGAGAATTAGAACCTCTTACTATTCATCTGAGCAGTCAGCGAATAGATATTATATGATATTATCAATATAACTAGATTAAGTTCTATTGCAAAATGAGAAGAAGACTAACGAAACAACATTAACTAAACTTAAACAGCCCCAAAATAAAGTTCCCCTCCAGTTTGACATGAAATAAATATTTCTCCAGAGAGACTACTTAGCTAGTAACATCAACAATATTGGTTTTAGCTGCTTACCATGGTCCACATGAGCAATAACAGACATATTACGAATGTTATGCTTGTAGTCCATAATCTTCCTAAGCTCTTCAGCTGTGAACTTCACCATCTTGACTGCTTGTTAACTGTAACAACTAAGAATTATTTTATTCTGCCATAAGAACCACAACAAAAGTTAGACTATCAAAACATCACTTTATTCCTCTAAAGTACAGGTCCATGTGGCCAATTCACCAACTAACAAATAACAAGCTAATCAAAAAGATCCATACAAGATCAAATGTTTTAACCAACACATCCCATATTACAAGGTTGACTACTAACCACATAGAGAAGAAGCAGATACCAAAAACTGAATGCAAAACTATAACAAAACTATGAAACTCCAAAAAAAAAAACAGACAAAATGAAGTCTTCTATTGAAGCAAATCAACGATCCATATACCATACAGAGCAAAATGAGTAACTACAGTATCTTATTTGTTAGGTGTTTATAAAACCACACAAAGCAGAATCCAACGGTTTTTTCCATAGTAAGACACACAAGCTAAATACAGTCTATATCAGATCATCCACTATAGAACATCTAAATTTTAACACACCACACACACTAAAGACGCGCGGACACACAAACATATAGAAATCATCATCAGAATAATCCGCAAAAAACAGCTAAATGTTATAAATAAACACCACACTATATATACAACACACACACACGCGCACTAGCTAGAAATCATTAGAAATTAAGTGCCTCAATCACAAGTTTCACGGAGAAAGTGAAACAACTATCGGAGTATTACCGTAATAAAATATAAAGCCTAGACATGAATAACGAACATGAATACTATATAAATACTCAATAAGCTTCAAACTTAAGCCTATATAAATCTCATCACATGAATAATAATAAGTGCAAATAAATAATAGATCTGGATGGATATATTAAAACAAACATGAACGGTTTTGAATACATACCAGTATAATTTAGGGAATTGACAGAGATCCAACAGGAATAAGTAATAAACGGGAGAGAAGAGACTTACAGAGAGGAGTAGTAGGCGGCGAGTATTGTGAGACCCTAACAATGCAGCCGCTAATATGAGAAGCTCAGGTTTCTTGCAATTGTGCGATGGTTATACCCCTTCTTTCTCGCTTATGGGCCTCACCTCACTCTTAGCCCAATTTTATGGCTTTTAGTCCGTTGATTTGGAAAAAAAATGAAAATTGACTGGTCGTCATAGTTTGTACCGTTTAAGATAGTTTTTGCAAAATGGAATCTGCTTTATTCATAGTCAACACTTCGTGTTGCCTCGGAAGAATTTCAATATTAAGAGCTGCCTAGGGAACATTCAAGATATCTAAGAAAATGTGGGAAGAGATTCAAGGGCAAAGTAGCAACAGTCGTCTAAGCAAGAGTCAAAGGCAAGTACTGCATTTTAGGCAATACTTACGAGAAGGAAAGGCGAAAATATGGATCATTATAAGATTTATTGGAGTATTTCTGTATAGGCCAGAATTAATTCATTAAACCAAGTGAAGGTCATTTTTGTTGAACCACTGTTACGGGGTCGAAAAGACAAACCAGTTGCCTTGATGTCATTGTGTTATAAATAACCCGTTGATTTGAAAATTTTGAAAAAAGAAAAATACTATTGGAGTATTTTGATAAATATAACCAAAACTCAGGGTTGTTAAATAGGCAGGTTTGACCAAATTTCGACTAAGTCAAAACTGTTCGGAGGATTTGTAGAAATAGGACACTGCATGATGGCCCCGTGAAAAAGATCATTTAATTTTAGCACCAATATATATAAGTCGCCTGACACCACCTTCTGGCACCCTGCTAAAAAAATCATTTAACTTTAGCACCAATCTGTAGAAGTCGTCGGACGGACCTAGCTAGTGGCCTTTGGCAAGTCAAGTTCTCCGGGAGTGTCCAACGATAGGGCTAACAGTTAAACATTTTTTAAGCAAAGCCAAAAGCGTGAGAGTGACGCGCTAGAAGGCTAGTGGCCATCAATTCTCAGAGTAATAAATATGATGGTTATTAACTCCTCCATATTATAAATCCACCAGAATGTGGATGTGATGTCCATTCATGAATAGGTTGTTCATTACTTCATCAATTGAACTAGCTCATTAAATTGATGTATCTATTAAAGATGAGATTCAATTATTGTAACTTTAAAGTGATGATCTTTATCTTATATAAACGGGTGTTCTTCACCTTGTAAATACACAGACATTGAAAGAGCAATAAAACTTCTATCTCTCTCCATATCATTGCTATACTCTTATATTGTTACTGTTATTTTACATTTTATTTACAACACGTTATCAGCACGAAACTCTAATCTTCTCCAAATTAAGTTCCAATTTCCTCCATTTGTAAGGTATAATTTTATATTATTATATATCGTAATATCTTGCTTACAGATAAACGTACTATATTTTACTACACAAATGTTGTTATAATTTTGCAGCAGTAGCATACGTTTAAATAAACTAGTTTTCATAATGCATTATAAAGCTATTATTTTTTGCTTTGAAGAAATGCTTTAATGTTTAAAGTTCTGTTACTAAAATATCATTAAATTTCATTTATCTAACATCTGGACAAGAAATTAAAAACTAGGATTCTTAAATTCTAATGATTGATGGCATTAATCCAAATGAACGAGAAAGATTTTTTTTTCCTTTATGTCATTGTAAGATATAAATTTTATTGATAATAATTTATATAATTTTTAATTCATTTATTGTCTTTGATAGTTTTTACTATGTCAAATTTATCAAAGCTTGAATTTATGGCACTTGATATTTCTGGCAAGAACTATTTGTCATGGGTGTTTGATGCTGAAATACATTTGGATGCCAAAGGTTCTTAGTGACTATTAAAGAAGGAATTAAACATCAAGCCAAGATAAGGCGAAAGCCATGATTTTTCTTCTCCATCATCTTGATGAAGGGTTAAATACTGAATACTTAACCGTGAAAGATCCACTAAAACTGAGAACTAATTTGAAGGAACGGAATGATCACTTGAAAGCCATGGTACTACCAAAGGCTCGTGATGAATGGATTCATTTACAGTTACAAGATTTAAAACCGTACAGAATATAATTCTGTTGTCTTTAGAATAGGTTCTCAATTAAAATTATGTGGAGAACCTATAGATGATGATGCCTTATAGGATAAAATACTTTCCATATTTCATGCATCAAATATGGTATTACGGTAGCAATACCGTGAATTCAAAAAATATTTTAAGTTAATCTCATGCCTTCTGGTGGCTAAGCAACTGATAAGGGGAAAACACCATGAAGCTAAAGACGATATGAAATTGCGGAAGCTAAAACAAGATACGCGATACCTAACAAGATATCAAGATAAAAGCAAGACGAAGCTTGAAACGATTACCTAAGTAGCACCGAGGAACTTGTCTCGATACACCCCGTGTGGATGTCAAGAATCATCTATACTATGCAACTACCCTCAAGAGACACCCGGCTCTTGCAAATAGAATGATCAAAGAGATTCGACGTTCAACTTGGATTCGACCATGTGAAATCAAGCCCGCTCACGGGTTTTCATAGAGATTCACTCAAATATGTGTTATTCATATTCAAAGGTTTGCTAGTTACAAATGAATGGCTAAATGTTCTATTTATAGAACTTTCTAAGACTAGTGTGAAAGACTAAAGTGCCCTCGAGCCAAGTTAAGGCATTATACATCTCTTAGGGCAAAATAGAAAGTCCAAGCCAAAAGTTGGAGCCTTCAGCGTGCTGGGCGCTCCGCCTGGTTGAGCTTCTGATCAAAAGAGGCCTCAGGCTTAGGCGCTCCACCTAGCTTCAGGCGCTCCACCTGGTTGTACAGTGGTTTAGGCGCTCCACCTAGCTTCAGCGTCCCATCTGGTTGTATAGTGGTTTAGGCGCTCCGCCTAGCTTCAGGCGCTCCACCTGGTTGTACAGTGGTTTAGGCGCTCTACCTAGATGGGCGCTCCGCCTGGTCCTGATGCATAGGTTTCCTTCCTTCAATTGAGCTCAAATGCATGATTTTCAAATCATCACCTAAGCTCTTGCCCTTCTATCATCGCATCTTCCTAGCTCGGCTCTTGATGGTTGGGACCTAAGTCCAATTTGGATTGCAATCCCCCTTCTTAAAAAAATTTCGTCCTCGAAATCAAATCATCAAAGCCTACACTCAAATACAAACACAACAAAAAACTCCTACTACAAGAGTAGGTTATTGCCAAAAGTGTGGAAAACACACTCTTCTGGTATAACCAATATCAATAGCAATAAAAAAAGTTCATGTTCCCAAACGAAATAGCAAGTACTTGGTTCAACAAAGAAATTCACCCAATACAAGAACAATCAAAGGGATTAATAAGGTATGAAAAATGAAAGATCAATCTATCAATAATCCTATGATCCCTAAGCTCGTTTTAACACACCAAACCTTCAATGAAGTATTTTCACAATTTGGTACAATGGTTTTGGTATGCTCAATTCTCAAAGTGCGGTTAATATGTGGGATGGGATAGGCAAAATAGTTCAATTCACAATTAGCATCAATTACCCCATTCCCCTTCTTAGCCCTCATATTCACACTAGAGATACCTCCTCACCTTTAATTTCATCCTCAAGACAACCCTCCTCACAAGGTAAACTCTCAAGGAAGGCATTAATAATGGCCTCTTTATCATCATAACCCAAATTAACAAGAGTAGGGTCACTAGAAGAATCATCTACCTCACTCGAAGCTTCAAACAAAGAGTTGTCTATGGGATCAAATCCCTCACACTATCGAGGTTCCAACTCTTCCCAACTCTAGCTCGATACTACTCACCACCACAAATAAGGATGCCCTCAAACAAAGGATTAGTAAAAGTACGCACACATTCTCAAGGTCAAGCAAAGGTGAAGTATCATAACTAGGTTCATCACCCGCACTTGAGGAGTCATCGATATAATTCAATCCATCTCATCCACTAGGGACTCCTCAAGGTCACTACCTTCCCCACTAAAACACATAGGTCCACCATAAAAAATTATATCAATAAGGGGGTGATCAAACAACTCGTCTTCCCCTTTGTCGAAAATAGGTGGTGTATCATAATAACGGCTACATGCAAGGTCAACTACTACTTCTTCACTAAAGAGAGGTTCATTAATACCGGGCTCACATCATGATGTGGCTTATCAATCCTCTCAACTAGTTCACAAGAACACACAAGTTGATCACTAGACTCTTCGCTAGTGGCATATTCACTAGATGCATCACAAGCACCAACTAGCGTTGAGTCATCACAAGAAAGAAACAGAAGAGTCATGAGAAGATGAAGTAACACTTACATTTGAGTTACTTCCTTGAGCACTCTCTTCGCTTAAGTGTCATATTCAACTCCTCCCTCATGAAGCTCATATTGAGATTTTCCTCCTCTTGTCTTTCCTTCCAAAAAAATGGTTTGAGGCTCCACTATCTTGCCTCTAAAAGTACCTACACATAAGCCAAAACAAGTAGAAGAAGAAGAAAGAAGATATAGCATAGTTAGAACAAAGGGTGTCCTCACTCTCATTTTGTCTTTCTTCTCTCCTTTCTCTCATTTTTCTCTCAAGGTCAAGTGTAGATTCGGGTGATAATCCACTCACATCACTCTTCACTTTCTCTCCTTTTTCCCCTCTAGGATTGTCACCGGTCACTCTCTCACTCCTCTCTTTCTTTTTTCTCTCATGTTCAAGTACATTGGAACGAGACTCAAGATCGTCTTATTTGGAGTAGAGTGACTCTTAACTTGTTGTTCATCACCTTGGGGATTGCCCAAGTTGTGGGGAATTCCAACTTGTTGGGGAATGCCCAACATTCCGTCATTTGTGTCTTCGGCATCTTTTGGATACTCGGGGTCCATTCTTGTTAAGGCTCTCAAGCCTCAAGCTTATGGACTCACCTCGGCCAAGAGGTAGGCCAAAGTGCTTACTGGGACCTTAATGGTATCATAAACGTCTCCGTCCATGTACCTACAAAACCAAAAGCTAAAGAAAAGGGTTAGAGTAAAACCTCACTCGCTCCCTCTCTTTTGAATGTCACTCGGGTACACTCAATTTAGTGGTGGGGTAGGATCACTCAAGCTTGTTTTCAAGGCTTCCTCGTAGTTGAACAACCTCCTCAATAACCACTCAAGTTCACACGAACCAAATACTCTTCAGGGTGAGTGGAAGTGATGTGACTCGATGGATGAACGGCTATATGAGTACTTGAATCAACAAAGTTCTACGAGTCTTCTTGAGTCCTAATCTCCACTAAGCACGATTGATCCTAAAGGCTCAAAGAAATAGTACAATTCAAGTAGGAATGTACTCACAAGTACTAGTCGGAAACAATTCAATCAAAGAACATGAAACCCTACGAAGAAAAAACTACCCGCGGCTGAAACAGGGTCAGGTGCACCTCCCAGAGGTTAGGCGCTCCGCCCAAGGTTGGGCGCTCTTTCTGGGCTGGTGACGCAACAGCTTGGCTAGGCGCTCGCTCAGGTCTAGGCGCTCCGTCCAAAGCTGTGTTCCAACTTTTCCCACAACGTGTTTTTGGTCGATTTTGACCCAAATTCTTCAACGATTTCAAGTTTTTTCTCAAATCAAAGGATACCCAAAGGTGTTTTCAACTATACAAACAATCCCTAATGATTTATATCGACAAACAACCAACAACAAGATCGAATCAAGCTTTTGAAGAAAAAATTTCAAGGTTTCAAGAATTTTGGGATTTTCAGAATTTCGATCTTCAATCTGTAACACCAAAACACGTTATAAGGGTATCAAATCAACGGGTTAACAT